>JAXIVJ010002515.1:52500-108031 GCA_036785665.1 Chirona hameri
GATTCTCTTTATCAAGCTAAGCTAAATGTTAAATCAGAATGGCAAGAAATCTTACTCAATTGAATGGAGACAGACGCACGCCTAGTAGACGCACCGTTTCGACATAGATCATATCATATTTCGACATATCATAGTGATGTTGTGATAGTGATGTTATGACACCGTTTCGACATAGATCATAGACGCATAACAAGGCGATCATATGATCATAAGAAGGCAGATCATAGACTCATAAGAAGGCAGATCATAGACGCATAAGAAGGCAGATCATAGACGCATAAGAAGGCAGATCATAGACGCATAAGAAGGCGACGCCTTTGAATCATTTTCCGAATAATTATGACGACTTTTCTACCCTAGAAAGCAGTAGGTGTGTCCCTATTCTTCTTGCGACTTTGAATTTACCACAACTCATCTTATCTATGAGCGGCATGGAACTGTATTGAGATGTATTCAAAACAAAATTAGACATTGTTGCCAAATCGAATCCAAATACCGATTTCCTGGGCCAGTTTTCTACCATCCCAAAACGTCTTCTGCCGTCTCCTTCCACCCTATACCGTCCCAGCGTACGCCGCTGTCCACCAATGCGGTTAGGGCGCGAATTCCAGTCGCCAGGCCGTCGGATCGGTCGTGTTGCAGATCGTCCTCCGATCCCCAGCTGATAGAGACAGGCCACGGACGTGGGAACGGCCGCGGCACGGCCACAGCACGACCAGGGCACGACCACACTGGGAGGAGTGGTGTGCTAGCCATACCGCCCCCCCCCCCCGCCGGCGTCTGGAGGGGTTTGTTGGATGTCACGACCGGGCGGGCGGCGCGGCGCCCGGTGGGCTGGTCCTGCGCACTGCACAGTGCACACTGTACGGGTAAAGACGACGAGGGGAAGAGGCGTTCAGTTTCGTGGTAGAATTGACGTCACGTTATCGACAACTATCCTCTTCAAACACAGCCGTTGGCTTGAGGAAATGGATTTCGGCATATCCTACAATTCTTAACACCGATATCCCCGCACGACTTTCCTGGAATGATGAGTCATCACCGTTGATTAAATCGTGTTATACAATGACCTAAATGTAGTTCCTCTGTTTCCTATCGTCATTTTCTATTAACAGCAAAGCAAAAAATTGTGCATTTGCACGTCTTTATCGGCTTAGCTTGAGTATTTTAGTAAACATAATGCTGTCCCACCCACCTCAGTATTAGCTGGCAATGCTTCACACGATGCTCGACAATGGCAATATATCGAGCCAAAGTGCAAAAACAGGTGACTAAGGTTGCGACGACCTCGACCGCTCAAGTACCGTTTGAAAACAAAGGTAGGGTCATGTCTGACGATAGTATGTGTCAATGATAACAGCTTTCTGCTCAATGGCCTCCCAAAATTTGCTAGCCTTTTCCTCATAATACAGATTTTTACTGTGACAATCAATGGCATTAATCCCTCGCTAAAACATGGATCAGCTTTCAATGAAATGTTACGTCATCGATGTATGAGGCATTTCCGTTCATTCATTCACTTATCGGCGAGTTTTTCTTGCAAAACGAGACCTCACACGTATAGCAACGATACCGTTATATTGTTGACGCGCAGTACTCAGTAATTCGATACTCACAACAAGTAGTACATAATGTCAATGACAATGCAGTAAATTGTTGACCAATCTTCAAGGCACAGATACATGATGGATAATAAGAAACTGCACTAATGTCACAGATTGGAAAGTGCAAATCATGAGAGTAATATACCCAACACATTTCGTCCTATTTTTGTGTTATTAATTAGCTGATAAGTATCTATTTTTGCAAGTTCTTCAAATATTTTAGCAGTTAGCACATTTTATTTTGATACCGGACCCATCAAATATTACTAGCACCCGAGCTATGTATCACGTTTTTTTCTCAGATGGTAGACAATTTATAACTAGATGCCGGTAATGCGATCGGGGCATTGACTTGGGGTCAAAATCGTAATTTAATTTTACCCCTGGGGGTTTATTTTGCCCCCCCCTCAGGATTGGCGGCCATTAATGGATTTTGGGCCGCTGTATCGCGCACGTAACCTGCGAGTAGCAAGTCTGTGTCACCAACCGTGTGACCTGAGGCGAAAAAAAAATAATGGCGCCCACGTTTTGGCACTTGGCACGTACCACGTGCCATTGATTGGCCCGAAAATGGTACCACCATCTGTCCCCCGTTTTGCCGCATCGAACGATGCCACCCGCGTCGAAATCGGCCCGGCCGTTTGGGCTCCACGTGCCAATATGCTCCGTCGGACACACACACACACACACACACACACACACACACACACACACACACACACACACACACACACACACACGCACACACACACACACGCGCTCCTCCCACTTTCCGAGCGACGGCCCAGTGGAAATCTTCGAACTCAGAAAAACATGTAAACATGTTTCTCTTCTGTCTACGATTTTGAATTAGCAAATAATAGCTTCTGTAAGTAAAATCTTGGAACTCAGTACGTTAGACAGGAATTAGGAGAAGAAATGAGTATACTCGTTTCTTACATATGTAACGGTTGTACAATATTTCAGTGGCGCTGTTCCCTAGTGAATCCACCAGCCGCGCGTGGAACCGGCGTCGCTTTTGTCGTGATGGGGGTTGCTGCAGGTGGTGCGCCGGGATTGGATCGGTGTGGAGATTGTGGCAGCACGGTCATGTGGAACCATGATGATTAGGGTTATGTGGAAGCATGTGGAACAATACAGAGGTTCGTTATCAAACTGGAGTGGTATGAGAGACGGCGACGCTCAGTGGCGCACGGACTATGCGGTCGTACAGGGCATGACCAAGTCCTTTGGACCCGAGGCGCCCATGCAAAGCCGGCGCCCCTCCGATCAGTGACGGCGCTCCTCCGGCCAGATACGGCGCCACTCCGGCCAGTGAGGACGCCCCCTGTCATAGACGGCGCCTCTCCGGCCTGTGACAGCTCCCTCCAGCCAGCGACGGCGCCCATCCGACCAGTGACAGCGCCTCCTCCGGTCAGTGAAGGCGCCCCTCCAGCCAGTGAAGACGCCCCTCCGGCTAGTGACCACGCCCCTCTGGCGAGTGACGGCGCCTCTCCGGCTAGTGCCCGCCGGGTCGGTGCCGCAGCCGTGGAAGCACGCCCTTGTCACGCCTCTGCCTAAAACGTCCGACGTGTCTGATCCCTCCAAATCCTGACCGATCTCTGTTATACCGGGTATAGCCAAAATTGTTGAACGTGTTGTTCACCATCAACTCAACGCGTACTTTGAAAAACACCGCCTGTTCTCGAGCACTCAGTACGCGTACAGGCGGCACCATTCGACCGTAACAGCACTCACGGTGCTTTCGGACCGCATTCTCGCTGGTATGGATAACTCTGAAATTACGATACTTGTTCTAGCTGACCTTTCAAAATGCTTTGATGTGGTGAACCATGACGCGCTACTCTCCAGACTTAGATTGTACAATGTAGACACGCGCTGGTTTGAGTCATATCCTAGCCAATCACTCCCAGCAGGTGCAAACCCGTGACAGAAGCGGTCAGCTTGTGCGCTCGGCATCCCTGCCCAACACCATGGGGGTGTATCAAGGGACAGCACTGGGTCCAATTATGTTCTCAATTTTCTCCAACGACCTTGCCATGCACGCTCATGGCGCCGAAATTGCTCAATTCGCAGACGATGTCCAAATTTGGAAAACTGGCAAAAAGCAGGACATCGCAGCACTGACTTCGTCATTGGAGAACACCCTTGCCGTGGTTTCGGACTGGTTCAGCTCTAATTCTATGAAAGTAAACACCTAAAAACTCAGCTTATTGTTTTCGGAACCAAAAATACGTTGCGTGATCTCCCCCAATCGAAATCAAATTTGGCACATCCGTTGTAACTGAAAGCCGTGCAGTAAAAAATATTGGTCTAGTGATGGATAGACACCTTTCGTTTGATGACCACATCAGTCAACTGGTCGCCAGGTGCACTGGTGCCATGATCGCCCCATCTCACTCGAGGCACGTCCTTCCATCATATACCGTGGCCTTTGTTGTGAACCCCCTAGTATTAAACCCGATACGGTATTGCATATCTATTTGCGGCACCTGTGGTATAACGCAGATTCATCGGGTTCAAAAGCTTCTGAACTTATGTGCTCGTGTCATAAGCGGTCGCCGTAAATACGAGCATATATCCGGAGTGCTTAATGAACTTAGGTGGCTTCGTGCTGAGCAACTGGTCAAATACCATCAGCTCTGTTTGCTAAAATATGTGTTCGCAACTGGTCTCCCGTATGATATCGCTGAAATGTTCTCTCCCATGTCTCGACAGTGTATAACACCAGACAGACTTGGCAGTTGTCATGCCCTCGAGCTAAGACGGGTTCTGGGGTTAGGCGTTTTATCCATTGTGGTGCTCTGTTCAATGGTCTTCCCCTAGACCTTAGGGACCTCAGAATGGCGCCTTTCAAGCGCAGACTTAAGCAGCTGCTGCTCTCTGAGCCGGCGTAGTGCGTACTGTATGGCGTGTAACGTGGTGGTGCTCGGCGGCGTTCTTGCTTATCATGAATGCTTGTTGTATGTATATGTTTTACCTCTAGTCCCATCTGTTGATGCTCTTGCCTTTTAATATGACGTGGACGCAGAATAGCTACTGTACTGTGAATGTTGTCTGATTTGTAATACATACATACATACATAGTGGCGGCGCCCCTCCGGCGAGTGACGGCGCCCCTCCGGCGAGTGACGGCGCCCCTCCGGCGTGTGATGGCGCCCCACAAAATGTTAAAGGCTCGACGAGCACGAGCGGAAGAAGGCGCCCCCACCCCCGCACAATTTTCGTCAATATTGGTGGCGCCCCTGTCGATCGGTCAGCGCCCCTCAAGACAGTGACCTGGTCCTTTGTGAATTTCTGCGCACGCCACTGGCGACGCTACCTGAAAGGCAGGAACAGGAACTCGCAACACATATACGTAAAGCAATGTTTGAATGTTGCGGTGGGTAGAGGTAAAGTACCGAATAAGGCCTAATCATTTCGTTATTATTTCGTAATTGGTATAAACATGCAAGTTTATTAATGGCAAGACAAAAGACATAGGAACAGCAAACATACCACCCGGTGGACGAGTTTCGTCTTACAGAATTCCTCGGCACCGTATGATTAGACGAAATTATACACACGTGTGTAGCGACACATGACGTGTGTCGCTAACTCTTTGAGTTATCGAGATATATACGGTTCTGTTAAGGACACTGACCCGTACATAGGCGAAATTTGACTTTTGATCAACTCTAGTGACCTCAATATTGACCGGCCTAAGAAATGGTCGGTATACTTTCGATAAAGCTTGTCTCGAGTTATCTAACGTCGTTTTCTGCTTATCGCTACATCGTGTGTTTTTTCGATCTTAGGGTGTGGGGGGGGGGGGAGGCGGCTATCCACCCCCTCCCGGCAGTCTGTGGTTGGCGCGAGCCCCGGCTGTGCACGGGTTAACATTAATTATATTTGATTTGGTTTAAATTAAAATATTACGCGTCTGCCCTGCCCTGTCGTGCCCTGCCTCTGCCCTGCCCTGTCATGCCCTGCCTCTGCCCTGCCCTGCTCCACCATATGTCTTGCCCTGTCCCACCTCTGTCTTGCTTTGCCCTGCCTTGCCTTGCTCTGCCCTGTCTTGCCCTGCCCTGTCCTGCCCTGTCCTGCCATATCCTGCCATACCCTGCCCTGTCTTGCCTCTGCCCCGCCTCTGTCCCTCCCTGTCCTGTCCGTCCTGTCCCTCCATATCCTGTCCTGTCCTGTCCCTCACTATCCTGTCCTGTCCCTCCTGCCCTGCCCCTCCCTGTGCTGTCCTGTCCTGTCCTGTCCTGGCCTGTCCTGCCCCTCCATATCCTGTCCTGTCCTGTCCTGTCCGTCCTGCCATGCCCCTCCCTGTCCTGTCCTGTCCTGTCCTGGTCTGGTCTGGTCTGGTCTGGTCTGGTCTGGTCTGGTCTGGTCTGGTCTGTCCTGCCCTGCCCTGTCCTGTCCTGTCCTGTCCTGTCCTGTCCTGTCCTGTCCTGTCCTGTCCTGTCCTGTCCTGCCCTGCCCTATCCTATCCTATCCTATCCTGTCCTGTCCTGTCCTGTCCTGTCCTGTCCTGTCCTGTCCTGTCCTGTCCTGTCCTGTCCTTCCCGCCATACCCTGCCCCGCCCTGCTTGGCCTGTTCTGCCCGTTGCCGTCACCCTGTCCTCCCCCGCCCAGTGGCGCCGGCACAGATGTTGCATTGGCGTGCTGTCGGTTAGATAAGTAAATTTAGATTACCCGATACAGAGTGAAAGTTTCGGTCAAATTGGCGAATATTATGGTCATGACTACAGGCTAGATATAATAGTTTGAATAGCAATATAGACTAACGTGACTAAAATTTGCATTGGTCGACGAAGGGAACTGTTCCATATACAATGTTCACAGCGGCCGGAATCCACGATTTTGACAAAACAGCACCGGTAAAATTTTGACGGTGGCCTAAATTATAGGGGTGGCAATGCCACCCCAGTGTCACGGCAGGGGTGGCAGTCTGCCACCCCTCCCCTATGGTGGCGCCGCCATTGATTTATTTTCACATCTCAGTCGCTCTCGAGTACGAGAGGAGGGGTAAAATCTTGACAGGCTGGAGAAATGTGCCCACTTACAGCCGGAAACCAATGCATGCGGCGCACTTACCGACGGTGTCAACGAGGGCGCCCTTATCATCCCAGGCCGCTCATGAACTCGAAAGAAGGAAGCGATAGCTCCGATACGCTGCCAATCCGAAGCTTTTTAGATGTCAGAAACACATCAGCTGGAGAGTATAGCAACAACCCCATCGAACGCTATGGGCCTTCGCTGGCTTATGGCGGACGTCATGCGCTATCAGACGGATCGTATATCGGTGTGATACCCCTCGGAGACGGATCGTATATCGGTGTGATACCCCTCGGCCTGAGATAGGAGGTCACTGAAGTGCCGTCAGCAGACGTTGAGCGCAGTCGTGATCGCGCGAGCAGCGGGAGGTGTGCCCTGCGGCGGTGGTCTCCTGTGCCCTGCGGCGGTTTTCTCCTGCGCCCGAGGCCGTGTTCTTCTGTGCCCTGCGGGCAATGTGGGGCTGTCGTCCAGCAGGTTTGTTACCTTATTACCGCCTAGACCGTGTGTAGAGCTGCGAGCTGCTAGAAACGAGGCTGGCTATTCGCTTGGTTAGTCGGCTGTGTGTCATGTTTATATTGCACAGAATCGAAATTCCATCGGAGTTTTTGCAGTGACTCTCTTGTCCGGCTAGATTTCCAAAGGTTCCCATCGTCAGTTATATTTTTACTCTAGTAGGAATGTTGTCTGGCGCCACTGAAATGACGCAGCACATTGCTCATGACACAAATATCCTGTTCTGGCTATGGCTGTTGGCAGATGTTGAGGTCAAATGGTGGAATGTTGCAGATGTTGAATACTGAATAGGGTGTTAGCGTTGCATTAGCAAATCAATTACTGCGTGACATCGGCTCAGGGGCCTTCGGACAGCAAGTCGCACGCAATTAATGAACTGCTCAACAATGCTTTTCTCATAGATGGATTTATGAGAGCGGAATTGGGTGACGCTCAGTTCATAGTTCACACTATGCCTTAAATAAAAAAGCAGCTATTGAAAAACAGCACAGATAAAAATAAGGAGCTATCTTCTTTGTCGACATGTTTTTCAGCATATAGGCTGACTTTAGCAATATCGAGTTTGTAATTTTGCTCCGGAATTCCTGTCCACAACAACACAGACAAATTTCAAACTTTCCACTGCTCCCGGCTCAGCAACGGATTTTCGCATTATGTCAGCAAAATCATCGCTTTTTGCGACATGCTACTTACACATTTGTTGAGGCTTTATCCCTTTTCCCACTGCCATATGGTCTCTCATGTCGCTGGACAGGGACACCAATCTGCAATAAATAAATGTCGCGTGATGTGTATGTACAGTTTTCTACTAAAAACAGTGTCATCAAGTATGACGAATGTTCTTCATTTGAAACCCAAGAATTGGTTGTCAAATTGAAATCATTAAAGAAGTTAAGCACTAACAACTCCTGCTGATGTGAGAAAGATCTCATCGGCCCTTTAACCCTCGCCCTACGGGAGCTTTTTCACCTTCGCCCTACGGAGGGGGGGGGGGAGCTGACAGCCCCATGTTAACTTCCGAACCAAGCAACTTAGAGCAATGCAGTAAGAACCAGCATGTTTCCTGTCATGAGAAGAATCTAACAGTATGCGATTTTTAGGTTTTAGGTCAACGGGTGACCTTCCAGGTCAAGTGAATGACCTCGGCTCGACCACATCCAGAACAGCGATTTTGCTCGTCAGAAAACCTCAAAATTAGAAATTGATAAATGTAAATAAAAAACGCAATATTCAAATGAATAAGGTCACTCGATTTTTGCTAACGTAGAAACGTGCGAAGTGGGAGAACGCCTCCCATGGTCATGGAGATAGACCCTTCCAACAGATGTTCGAAAACACGTCAACATTCGGTCAATGACAGACACAACGAAAAACAAAATGCACTCGCACATTT
This sequence comes from Chirona hameri, assembly GCA_036785665.1. Lineage (NCBI taxonomy): Eukaryota > Metazoa > Arthropoda > Thecostraca > Balanomorpha > Balanidae > Chirona > Chirona hameri. The sequence continues at coordinate 61,054 of JAXIVJ010002515.1, forward strand.
CATAGGCACATGTCCCATAGACTACTAAAAGCCGTGCCCTCCATCCGGTTGATTGCTCGGTCTTTCTCTATGTAGATGTGCATAGCCTCCTTCGTAAGACGTTTTGTGAGATGCTCTTCGTTTGACACCACCTTTGCTTCGTCCCATAGCGGAGCATGCTCCCCTTGTTCGTAAAGATGATCCACGAAGGCGCTCCCCGCATGATTGAGATTTCGTACGTCTCTTTGATGTTCTTTTATTCGTAAGTTCAGTTTTCTTCCTGTTTGCCCGATATACTTCTTCCCACATCGGCATGGTATTTCGTACACGCATGGTTTTGTCTCTGGTGCCTGCCTGTCCTTGACCTTGGTAAGTTGGTCTCTTAGACTTTGACCTCTTGATGATACGGCACATTTTATTCCATTCTTTTCGAGTAGGCGACTAAGGTTATGCGTGAGACCTTCGACGTATGGTATAACAGTGAAAGGTTTCTTTACGTCTGGCTTCTGGGAGCTACTCGTGGTTTTGTGGTTCTTGTCCGATTTTGACTGGTCGCTGGGTTTCCTGGCATGGTTACGCTTCTTCGTGATGTATTTTTGCACTATTTTGAAGGGAAAATTCGATTTTACGACCTCAATGTGAAGGTCGAAAATTCGAATATGAATATAAACCTGATTAGTAGCCGATAAGTCTATAATTTAACATTATAATGCCTAATCAGAAAAGCTTAAAAACATACGTAAATAAAAAAGCATGTTCCTATACCAGTTCTGTCTCAGAAATACAGAAAATGTAATTATTTGTTCGTATCTTGTCAACAAAAAAAGTTAAAAAAGTGATTTTAACAAAATGACGTCATGAGTTTCTTACACTTAGAGAGCCATCACTCAGTCAAAAATAGAGATATTGCTTTGAAATTTTGTTTGAGCATTGTCCATACTCAGTTCTCTCACATGTATTCCGGTTTCTCTAACATCTTTGAAAATGTTGATTTTGTGTTGATTTTTTTAACCAAAATCAGCTATTTTTAATTTTAGGGGTCAAAATTCCAAAATTTTGGAAATCCAATATTGCCATTTTAAACAGAATGCCATTTTGTATCCTTGGTAAATTGCGTTTACAATTTGCTTTAAAACTCTGTTTTCTACGATTGTTCAAATATTTATCGTTTTTCCACCAATATGACGTCATCAAAACATGATTTATTCCAAAAATTCTTGACGAATTTCAATGAAATTTTTACAGCATACGTATAATTGTTGTACACTCAGCTACTGAAAATTTCAGCACTATGCGCCACATGTGTCAAAAGTTATTCAAGAAAAACCTCAGGGGGGGCTGTCAGGTCCCCCGTAGGGCGAGGGTTAACTCACCATTGACTGCGCGGGGGGGGGGGCGAAAAACGCCCTCCTGACGAACTTCCGCAATAGCTCAAAAACCTAGAGCGCTATCAACGTGAAACTTGGGTACCTTCTTCATCAGTTTGACGTCATCTGTGCAAAAATGTAGCAATTTCGTCGATTTTTTCGAGATATAACGAATTTAGTGACGTCACTACACATGAGTTTGACGGAAAAATCAGCCAAATTTTAACAGACCGTACAAAGGCCATATTTTACACAAAATGCAAAAGAAAACGTCAAAAGATAGCATATGGCAAGGGCTACAAAATGGCAAAATATCGGATGTTTTAAATCTTGGTATGTGACCCAAAAGAAATCACAACACCGATTTTTGGGGGAAAATGCCCACACAATAAAACATTCAAAGATATTACAAAACAGAATATATATTAGAGAACCGCACATGGGCAATTCCCATACCAAATTTCAAAACAATATTAACTCCCACTTACGACCTCCCCATCCTTGACCAACTCACTGTCCCGAGAGCCGCAATTAGATCAGCCCTGGAAGACCTAAAAGTCCATAAGGCGTTTGGTCCCGATAACATCAGTGCACGAATAATCAAGGAGTGCTCTGATCAGCTGGTGACCCCCTTGTCAATCCTTTTCAAGTTGTCAGTGCAGCAGGGTATTTTCCCGAGTAGATGGACCGAAGCCAACATAGTGCCCATTTTTAAGAAAGGGTCAAAAAAGTCACCTTCGAACTATCGAGCAGTGTCCCTCCTGCCACTACTAGGGAAAATCCTGGAAAGAGTAGTATACAGCAATCTTCTAAATCACGTTAAACCTGTCTTGACACATTCACAACACGGCTTCCTTCCGCACCGCTCATGTGAAACAAATTTAGCTAGTCTTCTAAAAACAGCTTGGGAGTCCATATCACACAGCGGCCAAACAGATGTAATATACACGGACTACTCAGCAGCCTTTCAAAGCGTAAACCATACATTGCTACTTCACAAGCTGCACCACTCATATCACATATCGGGCACCGTGCTAAAATGGCTCTCGACCTATCTAAAAAACCGCAAACAACGAGTCGTTGTAAATGGAAGGTGCTCCGACTGGACAAACGTGGTCTCTGGAACACCTGAAGGAAGCATTCTATCGCCATTACTTTTCGCTTTGTACGTTAACGACTTGCCTGACAAAACTACGACCAATTGTTTGCTATTTGCCGATGATGTCAAATTGTATCACAAAATTTCAACCCCGAACGACTCACTTTTGCTGCAAAGGGATCTGGACAGTCTTTGCCAGTGGTCTGCTGACTGGAAACTTAATCTCAATCCAACAAAATGTAAGTCATTCACTATGACTTTGAAACGATCTCCCATTTCAGTGACTTACAAAATCAATGAAACACCCTTGGAACACGTATCTTCAATCCGTGACCTTGGAGTATGGCTAGACGCTAAGCTCACATTTAGAGACCACATCAACTTCACGGTTACCAAGGCAAACAGAGCACTGGGTGTGATGATGAGATCCCTTCAGACTGGTTGTGCTCGCGGCGCCTTGAAACGGGAGCCAATATTGGCAGCATATTTCGGTAACGTGCGCTCCATACTCGAGTACGGATGTGTGATATGGGGAGGTGCAGCAGCAACACAGCTCGATCGGTTGGACCTCCAACACAAGTTTCTTATCTGGCTCGAGTCACATGTCCATACCCTTCACCATTCACACTCACCCTCATATTCATATTCAGATCTTTTACAGTCTTTTAATATCGCCTCGCTTGCTCAGAGAAGAGTGCAGTATGACATACTATTTGTACATAGAACCTTCTCAGGACGGATCGAGTCTTCTTTGCTTCTTCAAAGCTTTTCCTTGCAAATATCAACACGGCATACCCGCGCAGCATCGCACACAATCCTGCACGTCCCATTCGCTAGAGTGGAAACTGCCGTCTTTGCGCGGGCGCCTCGCAACACCAACCTATTCCTGTCTGCCTGTCCTGCATCCGACCTTTTCAATGATACCTTAGGAGCTTTTAGAATGCAGGTGAAATCATATGTCAAGAGTATGGCGGTATAGGCTGCACAACACTGGTGGCGATGAGTTGGGATTGTGTGTGGGCGTGTGTGATGTGAGCATGCGAGTTTTATTACTCTTATTTTACTGCTGGAGTTTTCTCATTTACCGATCTTATGTGTTCTTTTACAAGCGTTTTCTTAGGTCTGCGTAGCCTCAAAGCATGCCTGTGAACTATTGTTCACCTATGTTTATTTTTAACGTATTCATATTTACTGTTTTATGAACTTTTGTTCTATTTTAGTATCACATTTTCGTTATCATATTTGCCTCGTCTGTTTTCAACTGTGTGCGTGTGTCTGCTGCTGTCGTGTCGTCGCGTGTTTTAATTACTCGACTTGAGCTGTAATTGGGTGAATGCCTGTTGCTCATTGTCAATAAATAAACAAATAAACAAACAAACATTTGTGGCTGACTTATGGTTTCTGAAGTATGAGTAACTCATGACGTTTTTTTAAGACCAGCTACGAACAAATAAACGTCACCACTGCATTTCCTAGGCAAACTTGGTCCAGAGACATGTTTTTTTTATTTATATTTATCCATTTAAAATGTTTACCGTATGTGACCTGACCTTGACCTGAGCTTGACACTCACTTCACTTAAATGAAGTCAGGTGGTAAAATGACTATCGCTATCAAATTACGTGTGCAATAACTCATAAAACACATGTCGCATGACTTTCGTAGATATTTTGCGCATAGTGACCTTTTGTGACTTGACCTTGACCTGGACATTTGACAACAATCTCACTTTAGCTCATGAGGGATGTGTATCCTACCTTTTGCAGCACTTTGGGTGATCATGGTCGCAATCGAAGGCTTTGGATGGAAAGTATGGCCCATACACTCAAATACCTTGATTTTGACCTTTGACCTGACTGTGACCTGATATGTGACCTCAATTTGAAATTTTCGAGTATGCTTTAGATGCGTAGCATTGAGTGCTTTCGAATTTCGCCTTGCGCGTCTCGCTGCCATCATTGGTTCGGAAGATAACCAGGGGGGACGTTTTTTTACCATCACCCCCCCCCCCCCCCCCCCAGTCAATGGCGTTAGGCTGAGACCCCAGTCAAGGGCAGGTCAACAATTCGTTATCAAAACTACGCATTCACACATTGAAGGGGTTTGTTAATGTTGTCGATTTTTGTTTCATTCCAAATGTTTCGACACCGCATTTCTGATGACATATCATGGCAAATATACCGAGTCATGCCCTAACGGTGGGTGGGTCAAGGGCCATCCGATCGTCTGCCCAATTTTCGAGACGGATTTCACTCTGATGCAATAAAGCAGGTTCAGAGTCCGGTCGATATCAACTAGAGAGTGGGCATCAGTTTTTGTGCGTCATTTTCAGTATCGTGACATCGCTATATAAGGTCGAAGAGCGATCCCAGACTTTGAAAATCATGCTGAGGATCAGCTGTGCAGCCTAGAGGCAAAAAATCGCAACCGCACACAGCACATGATCATCCTAAAAAAAAACGTGCGCATTGCATTGCTGTTGTTCTTTTGCGGTTAGAGCATGACGAAAAGTGAATGAGCTCACCGCAACTGTTTTGAAATGATTACAAGATGCAATTGCCTTATGCATACCATAGTGGCAATATTGCATGACATATCTACACATACCTCTCAGATATTTGGAAATATTGTATTTTACCCGAGTAAATCCCCTACCACCATCACTCACAACACAGTTGTCATCGGGTGTCCGCCTAGTATGCCGAAATATCACATTACCCCCATTCTGCACTGCACTTAAATAGTACATAACTACCCTGTACCCACCAACGACAGTCTGGGCTGATATACCATGTGTTCATAGCCTCTTCCTGTCCCAGTTCTATAACAGTACTAGCCCACCTGTCCCATCACAATTCTCCCTCCCCGCACCATCTGACGACCACCGGAGTCCACTCTGCCTGCCGCTCTGATAAAACATCCCCCCTCCCCGCCTGTCCTCTCGTCACCTCCTCCGTCCGTCGGCCGGGGTGACGTGGGGGGAGGGGGGGGGGGGGGGTAGCGGCGGTGTAAAAAGCGGGCCGTACCGCTGCCGGAAGCGGTCCGCTCAGCGGCGGCCAGCGGCGCTGACGGATGACGGCTGCCGCGGGTCAACAAATGGCCCTCCGCCGCCGACGCCGCCGCCGCCGCCGCCGGCGCCGCTGGCAGCAGACGGCTGCAAGCGGCCGCACGTGCGCCACGCACGCGCGTGCCAGTCGCGTGCGACGCTGCCGACGCGGCCGACGCGGCCGGACGGCGGGCGGAGATGTGGGTGCTGGAGTGGGAGAGCGGTGACGGTAGCGACGGCGGCTCGAGAACGGGTGCGTGGTGATGATGGTGAGGTGATGGTGGTGATGGTGGTGATGGTGGTGATGGTGGTGATGGTGGTGATGGTGGTGGTGTGATGGTGTGATGGTGGTAATGGTGGTGGTGATAGGCATTTAGTGACGATCACCGTGGTGGCACTATGTGGTGAAGGTGTCAGGTGACATATTTGAGTGGGTGTGAGAGCATCGTCCTGCCTGGACGATGACGATGACGGTAGCGGTAAGAGTGGTCCTGTGTGGACCGGAAGGGCGCAGAGGGAGCTCACTCGGTACTTCTCGGTACTTCTCGGTACTTCTCGGTGCTTCTCGGTACTTCTCGGAAAGCTGATTGTGACTGAGGGCATCTCGCGCGTCCTTTAGTGGTCAGGCGGCGGCCTGTGATCCGCTGTCTCGGTCTCGGTCTCTGTCTCGGTGTGATCCGCTGTGGTCCCCTGTCTCGGACTGCGAGTCCGCGGGAGCCCTGTTCGTGACCGCAGTCCGCAACTGGCGCCGGGACCGCACGGCGCCGGAACCGCACGGCGCCGGACCACCGCTCTATCTCGGAGCCAGCCAGCTATGCTGGGGCTCGCCGGGTCGGTTTGCGGCAATGCGGTAGGCAGGACGCCACAGGGCTGGCGCCACCACAAGCTCGGCAGATCGGCAGATCACAGGACGCCACAAGCTCGGCAGGGTATCTGTCGGCAGAGTGTCTCAGAGTGATGGCACATTGTTGTGGTAGCAGCATAGCAGATCGTTTAGTCACATTGTACTGTGGCGGCACCTTCTTTTGCCGCCTTGCGACAGCATTGTCGCTGATTTACTTGCCATCCTGGAACTGTCCAATTATTTCGGTATCCGGAAATATCCGGAAATCCTCTGTCTCTTCATTATCCAATTACTTGTCGAATATTTTCGTTTGGTCACTCTTAGAGACCGACATCGTCCCTGTCACTCGTGCCCCATCATCTATCACCGCCCCGTGCCCTCCCGTCACACCCCTCCCTCCCCCTCCTCTGTACCGCCCCCCCCCCCCCCGCCCCTCCGATCGCGGCTCCGTCACTCTCAGTCACTGTCTCCACTGACGGCGTCTCGTTCGTCTCAGTCAATCCCAGCCGACTGAGACAACTTCTGAGACGTCCGGCTGACCGCCTCGCCGCTACTGTCTCAGTGTCTCAGTCACTCACTCTAATTGCTTGGCCGCTACCTCCGCCGCCGTAAGTCCATTTTTTTTAGTAGAGGAATCATCCAAATTACGGGAAGTTTAATTTTACGATATGAGAAACAACGAGGAGGGCGAGTGTTGTGTGTAAATGGTATCATTAGCTATAGCTCCATGGGATCAAACGCAATAGTTTTGGATTGGAAAGGAAATGAAGCAAGCACGCGTGTCCATTCAGATATGCAATTTTACGTTTTGAATTGATGTCCCAACCGACGACATTGAATATCAAAAGAAACACAAAAGCTTCAAGACAATAGCGGGCATACAAAATAGCGAATCGAAGTGCCAGTAGCCAGTTAGAGGGCGATTATATTTTTGGGTGATGCAATTTTCCACATTTGTCGAATAACTAATTGCCAAAGACAGCTCTCGGTCTCATCGTTTCTTAGGAATATAAACCGTTCACAGGGGAATAGTCTGCCATTATAAGCGATATGGGAAGTTCTGTGGTGTCAGAGTAACAATAAATCACTTTTCGACTAGACGCACACACTACCTATAATCGAAAGCGTATTAATTCCGTGATGCCGTAATGCCGAAGGACTCCTATTACGTTTCATGCGCGTGTTATTTTCATACAACTATAACTCAAACGTTTGCTTGTTCCCAGACTATCCTTCGTAACACTGACTCGATATAGTCCCGCGGTCAACATAGGTCAGCCCTTGTTCCTGTGCCTTCCTAGCTCTAACTTGCTCCATCAGCCTGTACCTCGGCCGCGGCGGGCGGGGAATGGGTGGTGCTGCCATCTCAGGCCTCTATCGGCTCACGGTGCCGGCGGCGACGGCGGCGGCGGCGGCGGCGGGCCGGTCTGGCAGGGATCACGCTCGGGTCAGCAGCTGGTGATCCGCTGCCGGGTGGTGACGGCACCACGTCAGCCCGACTGACAACACCAGCAGCGTCTGACGTCCTCCGCGACCCGCTCCGATCCGTGTCAGGGTCTCCCCCGGCGCCGAGACTAGGTCGGCTGGTTATAGGTGGGCTGGAGGGGCAGTCGCGGTCTCAAATGTCAGCTGAATCACGGCCAGTCGCTGTGTGTATACGGCGGACAGACGTTCTGTGAAATATTGCGCGTCCCTCGTAGTTTGTTGACGTGTGAATTCCCTGTACATGATATGAGAGGGATAGTGTTTTGATAGGTCGGTCGTGAATCATCGCCTGTCAGAGAATAGAGCTGGAATGCAATGAACGCGGGCAGGTTATATTCATTCCCAGTTGGATTGTTTGTGTATAAGTTATCGGCAATCGGCAGACGTTTCTTTCACTTGTACCGCAAGGTCACCAGCCAAAAGTGGAATTTCAGACCACCTCGTGGGAGTTGCGTCAAGTTTGATGCAGCTCTTGAACAACCGCTTAGTTCTGCTTAACCCGCGCCGTGCCGGTGCTCGGCGCCACCTTCGCCGTGCCGGTGGGGGGGGGGGGGGGGGGGGGGGGGCGTTTCGACGCCCCCTCTAACTCGGCTTCTATAGGACGTAGACAAAAACCGAAAACACCGTTCGAAAGCTCGTCAGAATACACTTTGAAACTATTTTAGGCATTGTTTTTTTCAGGTCCATATTGAGGTCACCAGAGGTCATCAAGGGTCAGATTTTCAGATTTTAGGACTTCGCTCCAGACATCCCCAGATATCAAAAGAACTATGCTAGCTAGAAACAAACGCAACAAAGCATTGGAAAGATCTTGCAAAAATTCAATCGGAAAGGTTTTCCCATTGTTTCCCATTTCCCCATTGACTCAGATTTAAGCTCAGGTAAATAGTTTAAGCTCCATAGCTCATCAAATGTCAAAAAGGCTATATTTTAGCAAAACAGTTTTCACAAATATATTTTTACCTAACAACGATAGAGCAATAATTTTGACGCCATCGTGTTTTTCTCGTCAAAGCGCTTCGTATCATATGCATGATAATCAGGTTAGGTCAACTTATAAATTTGACCTCAGGTCAAGGTCAAGTGGTGACCCAATTAGGTCATGTTTCACATTTGGAGCCGTGCCTCGACGCGACAAACACATTGGTGCCAGTTTCACTTCTCTATCTTGATTTTGTCGAGAGTTATTGGCAAAAAGGTGTTGTTGACCTCGGGTGACCTCATCTGACCCTGTAGGGGTCACTGAACAACAATTTCACCTGGAATTCCAAGAATGGCCTATGATAACATGATCCAGAAGTAATTGGGCTGATATAATTCGTATCCTCAGAATAGGAAGCATTTTATTATTTCCCCATTGACTTATAATGGGGAGATCACGAAATTGACCCGCCCTTAGGTCGCCGATATACAAAATCCGAGATAAACGTATTGTAGGTACTATTGCCCTTATGAAATCCTGTAAGTATGAAATCGATCGGCCAAAAACTGTGGCTGTGGTACGACCGGAAACATTTTTGTATGAGGGGTCATGTGACCTGGTCTGGTGACCTGACCTGAGATGACCTGAGGTATTTTTTTACATAATGTGCGCAATTGATGCCCGAACAGCTGTGCAAAAACGGCGGCGCTGCGCGCTGCCGTTTTTCGCTATCCTCGAAAAACCTTAGGGGGACGTCTAACCCCCCCCCCCCCCCCCGGCACGGCGCGGCTTAAACGGAAGTTCAAATAGCTATTTGTGGGGCTTTTCAAGAGAATGTCTTTCACATTGTTCCCGAACTTGAATCCAGTGCAATATTTTATTTCACTATGTATGAGTCGGAAATCCGTCATCGTTGCTCCTTTAGGCTCGGCACCTGGAAATCAACTCGGCGAATGTATCCTGTCGTACTGAACATACAGAACATAACAGGCATAGTGTATAATGGGCATAGTGGACATATTATAATGGGCATGGGGTATATAACAGGCATAGTGTATACACTACTGCTAACCCGTTCGCTCCGCTGGGCGATTACTGTGTCAAGTGGTGGTGCAAGCCAGTGGTAGGCAATTAGGGATTGATAACCCGTACTATACCCGTGACACCTGTCGTACCTATAATACGTTTTTGTACCCGTCATACACCCGAAGTTCCCGTCAAAAACCTACGGTGCCCGACATACACCCGTAGTACCCGTCAAAAACCTACGGTGCCCGACATACACCCGCAGTACCCGTTGTGCCCATGTGGAATACGTGATAACCCCGTTATAGCCGGCACTCACCCATTATACCCGTGGAACACCTATGGCACCCGTTATACACCCGTTAAACCCGTGAAAACTCCACCCCGGCTTAGCGTATATGTTCATTGATATATGCCGTACCGTATGTTGATGACCTTCGTTTCGCAGTGATTCCGTGGTTGCTTCTCATTGGTTGTGGCACTGTAGTATCTGTGGTCGGATCTGATTGGCTTTCGACTGGAGTGAAGCGATGTAAAACTCGTATCCGTAAACTGTATTTTTTTACGGTAAAATATGTGTTTACACCTCCTTCTATGTTAGTTACAGGACAAACCTTCGCCCAAAACTGCACAACCTAAAACTGTCTAACTATCGTATCAAATGCGTCGGCAATGTACGAATTATACCCCACTCGGTAGTATCCGTAAACTCGTTTGAAAACCTTAAAATCACGTACATCACGTGCTTATAACAATGTGGTACTGCAATGTAGAACTGCCGTTTTACTCTGCTAAATTCGTTCCGGAGAGACAGACAGACAGACAGACGCTTATCAAATAGTAATATAGATAAATAGTGTATAATGTTCTCAGAGTAAAGGCAGATTTGTAAATGCTCTGGAGTATCCCCAATTAAGTGGCTATATGGTCCCATTAAATACTTTCTTTCAAATAGATGAGAATGCAAAAACTTGAGTCCCAAAAGAGACTAAAAGTACATACATGTAAAAGTAAAAGGACATATAAGTATTTGAAGCGAAATTTAGAAATTGAAATATGCGTAACGATTTTGTCATGGTATAGGTATGCGTATTTTATCGTGGTAAATTATAGTTCGGCAAAATAACTGTACAGGGGTCGATAAGAAGGTGAAGGGGTAAGAAGGTGTAGTAAGGTCGGTAAGAAGGTAAGAAGGGATGATGATGATGATCAAAATTGATGTGATGATGCGCAAGAAGAACAAAAAATACATTAGCAGTGGGTGGTTAACTTTATCAAGCTATTCGTCGCCACTTGATTTACACTCGAGTCGAACAGGAGAAATAGCCTGTGCTTTATCTTCTGACGTTATTGGGACGGATGAAATATGTATATTTGTATGACTACTTCAAAATGTAGTGGCACTTATACTGTGTCTGCACATCAGACATCTACTGCATACAATATAGCAGCTGCAAATGAGAGCAATGCATCTTTCTGACCACACACATGCACACAGAGTTATCTCAATGTACAGATTGATCGACTCATTTTCCCGATGAAACCGTCCTAGAATGTGCAAAAATAAGTGACTGTAACAGCCCTACCCGAAGTTGACATCTTTAATTCTTAGTGACTTGAAGGAAATGTTTGCATGCCATTGTATATCTGCAGTTCGACATTAAAACGGCTCGAAGAAGCCAGCCCAGACAATTGTCTCCCGATGAGGCAACGTCGCATTAGTTGTTTTACAAAGTAGTCGATATTAGCTCAGTGTTTTCTCCAGCAATTTTCCACAATATTTATTTTTCGGCATCGTACTTTCCGTGAAAATAAAATGCGTCAGTTTCCTATAGCATTTGGCTCACATCGCATCTACGCTTAGCTCAGAATCCGGATTTCCCTGTGCAGCCGGATCACTGGACCGCCGCTTTCGACACGACATTGATCATTCTGTCAATACTTCGTCATTATGATGAGCCGGATGTTGATGCGCTGTGCTTGAATACATTGATACGCCGCCCCCTCCCCCCCCCCCTCCATCCATCACGGGTCTGAGTCAGGCATCAAGTGACCGGCGATAGCCAGCAAAGCCGTGTTTCGCCGATAGCCAGCGAAGTCTTACTTCGCCGCCCCCCGCCGCCCCTTGAGCCCCTGTTTCCGGGCGCCTCTCCTTGAACGCTCCATCTGCGGACCGGACCGGGATCAGTTTCGCCCGATTCGGCCCACGCGTGCCGCCGCCCCGTGCGTGTGAGATCGTGCCGGAACGGCCGGCGCGCTGCCTAGTCACGTGACCACACATTAGCCACATTTTCGCCGCGGACTCGGCCCGGACTCGGTCGGACCGGCGGACTATAAGTGCGTTGACTTTGCTCCGCGCCGCGCCGCGCCGCGCGTGCTGGCCGCAGCCGTCGTCGATCGGGACCGGGGTCATGACCTTTCGCTCGCGCCTCGTCCACACCCGTTAGCCGTCCAAATTGATTCGGTGCGCCGATGCGATGGGCGTGTGGCGGGATACATCACATCACGAATCGCGATTAGCTGGGTGGGGGACGGCGAAGCGCGGATAATCTGAGACATCAAGGCGGCAGATCGGCGGAGCACAGGCTCTGTAGGACGTAAACCTTCCCTCTGCCACCCGTGGAGACAGATCTGGTCTGGAGGACCCCGTCTGCAACCGGTCGCCAAACCGGTCGCGTTTGTTTGCGAAGGGTACACGGAGCTGACGGGAACGGTCATAAGCTGTGTCGCCGGACCGTCGCGCGTCGCGCTGTCCGTCGCCAGCGCCTCCTCTGTTGTGGCGGAGACTTCCTGTCCACGTCACACCGTCTCCGAACCGCCGGCCGTGTTCGTCGCCTCGGCCTGGGTTTACCGTGCAGAGCGCCGGCTCCGTACTCCAAACAGTCGGCAGTGGGCGCGGTAGCGACCAATTCAGAGTGGTGCGGCGGGGCGAGGGGAGAGGGCTGGTCGTCATCCGGGAGTCAGTGTCAGTGTCGAGCGGGGGCGCGTCACCCGGGGACAGGAGAGTTCGCAGAGGCCAGCGTTTGCCCTTTATCAGTGTGCGTCACTGGCGGTCACTACATCGTAATATCGTGTGTTCGAAATAACCGTCCTGCTGATGAGGTAATGGTCTTCCTTCTTCCCCCCTGAACTTCACCTGAAGTGGAGTGCCACGCGCAGTGACGTTTCGGAGACATGTTGCAATGGTCGGGCCAGGTTGCAAAGCCGCCTTTCATGCGTGAGATTTGTGCTGCATAATGGTCCATAGTAATCTCCCATAGCCTCCTGGAAGAAAGGCAATTATAGGACAGTTTATTTATGGCGTGAGCCGTGAAGTAAACTGAGGATGAGTACATGCAGTGCATATCTCTCTTATGATGGCATGTGGCGGCCTGTGGGGCGCTGGAATGCTTCCAAGATGCGGAGAGTGTAGGCTGGTGAATGTCATAGGTGGGCACCGGTCCGTTACTCCGTTACTCCGTTACTAACGAAGTTAATTTTTTAGTAACGAAGCAACGGACTCGTTACATTTTTTACGGTAACGGACCGAGTAACGGAAGTTACTTTTGTGATCCGTTACTTCGTTACTTTTTAGTATGTTACTCCGTTACTCCGTTACTTTTTTCCTATACTTGTTTCTCTTCACGCCCGGATTTATTCGCGCCAGCACAATCAATGCCTTACACACGTACAAAATCGAATGTCATATGGCGTAAAGGGCTGCCAAATATCGCACCTGTTGGGCTGTTGCTTAAACCGCGAGTTACTGGGGTATATTCCATAACGTGACTTACTGGAGGGGGTGTTTTTGGCCCCCCTTCGGATCTCCGGAACTACTGGGCCGATTTCACCAATTCAAACGGCATTCGAAACAAACGGCATTTAACATATTTAAATGTTGAATCAAATGTGAATCGATTAAAAAAGATGCATTGGAAAGAATCAATTCGCAAAATTGTATCCATGAATCGAATGGTGATTGAATCATTCAGATTCCAAAATGAATCGTGATTGGATCGTTCCAAAAAAGTTGAATCAATAACCAGTTTGGTAAACACCTAAACTTAACTTAACCCATTTACTTACTTAACCCATTGTTTATTTTGGAACGCTTCAACACATAGTGTAAGAAGTATAGTTTTCCTGTACTTCCATCCTCAACTTTCGGACGTCCATTCACCTATCAAAAGAGCGACCACTTCAACCGCAAGAGTACTGTTCCCCGCGTTGTTTTTCAGATGTTCCTTTATTATATTCGTCGCATTTCTGATGAGTAACACTCACACTCGTGTAACAGTTAAAAACAAATAGGTAAACCACATTTGTGTAGCGCTCAACAAAACCTACAGGCAAATCGGTGTGAACTTAACAATGGCGTTATATACAATCAACTCAAATAACCTTATCATGCATGGTTGTGCGCCAGACACAGCAACACATTTTTGGTCTTCAGATGCCTCTTCCCGCTGGTATGCGTTATGCGTCCCGATCAACTCCTCGTCAGTCGACAGCGACAGTGATCACACCCCTCACTGAGCTGCACGTCATATCCATGGGTAGCTGATGATGTCTGATAGCTGATGCAGCCGATGATGCTGACGCCCCTCTCCTGCCTGCAGGTGATCCAAGCTCTGACGTCACACCGTCCGACCCGACCATGACGTCACTGGTGGGCGCCACTATGCGCGACAAGCGGCCGCAGGCGCGCGCGAAGGAGGTCAAGCAGTCCCCGGAGAAGACAGACTCCGGCTACTTCACCACGAGTGACGAGGTGCACGGCGCTCCTCCCTCCTCCCGGCCTTCCTCCGAGCTCTCCGAGACCCGGCACCCAGGGTTCGCTTCCCAGGAGCGCGAGGCGATGCACGACTCAGCAGAGGAGGAACTAACGTCGCCTGTCGTTCCTTCTCGCCCTCTCGCCACTCGAGAGGAAGACGACGAGGAGGAATGGTCGAATCAGTCGATCGCCTCCGAAGCCTCTCTGCTGTCGAGACCTGCCAGCTCCGCTTCCGGCATGCATGGCGACCAGTCCATTCGCACCAATACGCCTGTTCAACAGTCCTCCAAGCCTGCAAGCTCAAAGTCAAACCGAGGGGCTATTCCGAAAAACAAGGGTAAGATCTCCGCATCAAAAAACGAGGCAAAGAAGACAGCCGCGGCCTTAAAGCGGGCCCGTTTGCAGGATACGGGCTCAGAACACAACATCAAGGGCGAAGGAGCAAGCGGCGTGGATAGGACACCACACCGGCTAACTGGTGATGCCACCATCCAGTCCAACAGACAGGGGGGAAACGATCTGGAAACATGGTCCACACAGTCGAACGCCTCGGAAAGCACGCTGGCACAGAGGAGCATAAAAGATGTATTGGTAAATTCCAGACCGACGAGTCCTGGTTCTGACACTGCAGACGCTGAATCCGTCTCGTCCAAACATGTTTCCAGTAATTCTCCTATAAAGGCAGAACCGGGCAATGTCCAAAAACCCAAAGAGCGAAAAACACCGTTGTCAATGAACGCGGTAAAAAAAGCTGCGGCAGCCCAGAGAAAAGCTCAAGGACTGCATAAATCTCAGAGTCACCACTCCAGAGGTCAGATGGCTAACAGTCTAGAGAAAAAGAGGAGACCCGGTACCGCCAGCTCTACCATCCGGTCCGATGATCGCAGACAAGTGTCGCGTTCTGTCAAATCGATTGCCTCAGACAACTCGCACTCGCCAAAAAGTACAAAGCCTGAGTCGAGGCCCACGACTCGTGTTGTTACGAGCTCCAGCCTCGAATCCGTACCTGACAGACTAGGTGCATCATCGTGCACCAGGTCAAGACCTGTCAGTCCCAGTTCCGCCATCAACAGCACCGAATCCATTCCGGATCGGCTATCCGCTTCTTCACACTTCAAGTCAAGCTCTGCCAAGCGTCTTTCTGGCAGTACTAGTGCAGAATCGGCTCTAGATAGGTCACCTGCTCCCTTTGTCTCTCAGTCAGGACCCATTAGTCGTATTCCTGGCGGCGGTAGTGCAGAATCCGTTCTGGATAGGTTAGCCGCTCCCCAGCCATCCAGGTCAATGTCCGCTAGTTATCTTTCCGGTGGTGTTCATGTAGGCTCTGTCCCAGACAGATTGTCCTCAGAAGGGTCCTCTAAAACCTCTCCCGCATCTTTTGAGCGGGGTGACGCTCCGAAGAGCAAAAAGAGAGCCTCTAAGTTCGCCAACAAAGTGGCATCAGTGAAAAGACGAGTTCTTGGAAGAAGTCGTTCGCGAGAACGGAGTCACTCAGAAGACCAGGATGTTAGTCAAGCAAGTGCTACAAAAACTTCCGCAGGACCTAGTGGCGCTACACCTCCAAAAGAGACACGGGCAAAACAAGTCGGTAGCATAGCTGCACGTATGGCGAGACGTGCCTCCCTGACCGCCGAAGATGCCCTGAAACCAAAAGGCAAATACACTGTGAACAGTACTACATCGCGAACGGCAAAACGTGGTTCTGTGAAGGCGCCTGATACTCCCAGCTCTATGAGACGCAGCTCTGGTGTAGATGGAGTGACGGTGGGTGGACTGCGGCGCGCGTCTATCGATGCTCCGCGACCCGAGGGGGTGCGTCGCACTGTCACCCCTTCTCGCTCACACTCAATGAAAGTAGATCGGCCACCGGTGGGCAAAGTTTCTGCTCAGCCACGCAAGGCAATGGTGCACACGACTACACCTGGAGCCAAAGCCACGACACCGCGGATGACTCGCTCTCCTCCCCGGAAGGACTCTGCTCAAACCCCTGCTGCTTCAGCGCAGAGGGACACCAAGCATCGCGCAGCAAAGCCTGACACCACTTCTGCTGCCACACCACGAGGTGCGCGACGAAATTCTGAAACCACTCTGTCGACAACGCCTGTCAGCCGTCTTCGAGGCGGGGGTGTAACTCGGAAGGGACTCGGTGCGTCGGAGAGCTCCGACATTGTGCGTCCCTCAACATCGTCGGCACCGACGAAGACGCTCCAGCGTGGACGAGCGTCTCTCCAGGAAGGTGTTCAGCAGCGACCAGTGTTGCTGAAGCGGCAAAGCGACGACAGCATGCTGGAGCGGTTGGGTGGTGTCCAAACGACGGCGGCAAAGTCTCGGTCGTCCTCAGCGGAACGGAGTAATCGGCTAGGACGACAACAGTCTCTTCCCGCAACTCGTCAACAACGCAAGCATGGCCGGTCGGCCCCCTTCGCGAATCAGACGGTCTCATTCGTTCCGAAAAGAGGTAACAAGGGAAAGGACTTCAAGTCGGCCGGAACGTCGGTCGCATCTAGCTTCCGCGGGCAGATAAACAGCACTGCCGGTCGTGGTGGGACACAAACGCTAGACCAGCCCAGCAAGAGGCTGGGTTCTATTGGCGTGTTGAGACCGGATGGCCAAGTCAGCGCTCAGGCGGTAAAAATAACTATTAAAAAAGACGGTACCAAGGAACCGAAGTCACACCACAGTTCAACGAGCCATGAGCCAGCAGAAGAGAAAAGGCAACCCCACAAGTCTCACCACTGGCCTTTTGGGCAGCTCAGGCAACAAAGTTCCGCCTCTGAGCCGGAGAAGACGGAAGAACCGGCGAGCGACAGCAGCCGACCAGAGAGCCAGCTACGGCGCAAGTCTATTTCGGAACCCTCCACACCTCGGGTTAATCCGCCACACCACCAGGTTGACTCGAGACGGAGACACTCATCAATCGACTCAGCTGAGGAATATGCCACCACAGCTCGCGAGGAGAAAACTGACCACCGTCGATACGTTCCGAAGTCAATGCAGCTGGAAAACGAGTCACTTCAAAAGAGACAGATACCACAGTCGCACAGAGATCATGATGAGAGGGGTGCTTCTGCTCATAGATCAAAACAGGAACAGAAACAGTATATCCATGAGCCGGATGCGAAGAAAATGGTTCAAACGGTTAAGCAAGAAAAGATGGAAGAGCAAGAGAAGGAGGAGAAGAAGGAGGAAGAGGAGGAGGAAAGCACTCAGGCTCATATGAAGGATGATGACGAAGCACAAGTTGAGGACGAAAATGAAGAAGAGGATGACACAGAGGAAAATGATTATACAGAGAAAGGGGAAGATTTAGAGGATGAAGTGTTTGAGGAAGATGAAGAAGAAAACGATGAGACAAGCTATCAGGAGGTGTTGCAAGCCCAGGACGAACATCACAATGAACGCGGCAGCATATTACACCAAAAAGGAAGACATCGAAAGGTAGTCACTGAGCGGGGCCCTGTTGAGCAGCACGCTCTGCCACGCCACGAGGAGCCGCTTGAGTGTTTAATTGAAGAGGAGGGAGAAGATGAAGATGAATATGAGTTTGAAGACGACGATGAAGTGGGAAATGAAGAAGAGGGGGAAGAGGAGGAAGAAGAAGATGATGGTGACGAGGAAGAGGAGGAAGAGGATGAAGAGGAGGAAGAGGAAGAAGTAGATGAGGACGAATCACTTCAAGAAACCGCTGAGGCGACCGGGCGCCATGGTGTACCCCCAGAACCCCGACAGGATAACTGGCTGCCTCCATCTCAGCCAACAGGACCCAGAAGACGCTACTCCTCTCCGGATGGTCCAGGCATACGCAAACCACCACACGGTGCAAAGCCGCCGCCGCGCCGCTCACCAGAGGGCCGCAGCGCCGCGCCCGAGGAGCCGGTGGCGGGGGGTGGGCGGCGCGCGGCCGCCAGTGACGTCACCAGAGCGCAGCGCCGCCGTCCGGCCTCGGCGGCCGCCAGTGCTGCCCCCGGTGAAAGTGTGAGCACCAGTGTCGCTCGCGCCGCGCCAGTCCGACGCAAGTATGGCCAAGTGCTGCCGCGGCCGCCGCTAAGCCAGCTCAGAGAGGAGCGCCCCGGCGCCAGTGGTCAGCAGCCGGCCGAGCCGCGCGCAGCCGGCCGGCGCGTGCCGCGAGTGGACGCCGCGTTCGCTGAGGATTTGGACGTCCCAGACGGATCGTCAGATAGAGGTAGGTGAATTCTACTCTGTGTTGCTTTATCCGGTAAAATGGTATGTTTTTGTTGTTGTTGTTGTTGTGCAAACTGCATTTACCTACACCGTTAATCCAAAGTACCGGGCTAATTTCAGTGTTTATTTTTTCAGGCAACATACTTTGGGCATATTTTATGTTTGCTTCTTCCAAAAAATGGCGATTGTTTGAAGATGAATCCGATTAATATCGCGGACTTTGTCATTCGGCGTTTCGTCAGCCATTTGACAGTCGAGGCTAAAATGCCGCCGCAGGTGTGCGCTGCCCGGTTCGTTTCATGTGTCAACATTGAGGTCTCCGGCGTCCCGTAGGTTCGCCCGAGTTTACCGGCCGGCCCTATTCATTTTCCGTTCGAAGCATTACACTAGATTCCTCGGCATACCACGAAAATCCATGCATTATTATCCAGTTTTAATCTGAAAAGCCGTTTGGGCATGGGAAGACTTCAGAAGCTGTAAAAGTGCATTGCCATAGTGCTCCGAAACCTAGGGTGCGGTAAAAGATACAGCATCAAGGGCTAACACCTTTTGGCATAAGCCCATTGCCAAAGGGTTTCAAACGTACGTTGTGGTAAAGATATATACATTACATTATAATTTAAAAAAGAAAGGGCGTCCACGCTCCCTGCTGCACCTCGCACCTGCCGCGCCCTGTGGCGTGCATTCTCCGGTGACCATGTGTCCTGTGCTGTGCATTCTCCGGTGACCATGTGTCCTGTGCTGTGCATTATCCGGTGACCATGTGTCCTGTGCTGTGCATTCTCCGGTGACCATGTGTCCTGTGCTGTGCATTCTCCGGTGACCATGTGTCCTGTGCTGTGCATTCTCCGGTGACCATGTGTCCTGTGCTGTGCATTCTCCGGTGACCATGTGTCCTGTGCTGTGCATTCTCCGGTGACCATGTGTCCTGTGCTGTGCATTCTCCGGTGACCATGTGCCCTGTGCTGTGCATTCTCCGGTGACCATGTGTCCTGTGGCGTGCATTCTCCGGTGACCATGTGTCCTGTGCTGTGCATTCTCCGGTGACCATGTGCCCTGTGCTGTGCATTCTCCGGTGACCATGTGTCCTGTGCTGTGCATTCTCCGGTGACCATGTGTCCTGTGCTGTGCATTCTCCGGTGACCATGTGTCCTGTGCTGTGCATTCTCCGGTGACCATGTGTCCTGTGCTGTGCATTCTCCGGTGACCATGTGTCCTGTGCTGTGCATTCTCCGGTGACCATGTGTCCTGTGCTGTGCATTCTCCGGTGACCATGTGCCCTGTGACGTGCATTCTCCGGTGACCATGTGTCCTGTGGCGTGCATTCTCCGGTGACCATGTGTCCTGTGGCGTGCATTCTCCGGTGACCATGTGCCCTGTGACGTGCATTCTCCGGTGACCATGTGAGCGGTGATCAGGCGCTGTCACTGTCACTGTCACGACACACGTGGCACAACATTCCGTGGCCGACGGTGACGAATTGCGCCGTCAGGACATTAATCACCCTGTGCCGGGCCTCTGTCGCCGCCGGTGTCATGTGCCCGTGCAGTGTGCAGCAGGTGCACCTGGCCACTGCTTCAACACGTGTCACCGTCCTGCCTGGGCCCTGCACCTGGGCCGGCGTCCCACCCTGGCCTCTGTCCTACCAGGTTTCTACACCCATGTGCTTGCAAACGGCCCCCTAAACCCGGTCCCCGCACCCTGACCCTGTCCAGGCCCCTGCACCCGTCCGCCGCCCCACCCTGGCCCCTGCAACCCGGCCCCTGCTCAGGCCCCTGCACATCGGTCGCGGCTTCCAGCGTGCCCCTGCAGCCCGGTCGCCGCTCCCAGCCTGCCGCCCCTGCGGTCCTGGCTGCCCGCTGTGGCTTGTCTGACTGGTTTGGCGTGCATCAGCCCTGTGACGCAGCCTGTTCATGCATAACCCGCGGTCGGTTCCAGCCCTCCGCCCTGAGGTGCGCTAGACATGCAGGGCCTAAATCGGCTCCATCCCTCCCGCCCTGAGGTGAAACCCACTCTAAATTCAGTTCCAACACTGGTGTCCGGCGAGGCGATAGTCACGCAGATCCCCGAATTAGCTCCAAACCTTCGCCCTTGCAGTGTAGTGCTTACTCAATACGCAATAGTCATGCATGTTCTGAAATCGGTTACTTCGCTTCGTAAATCGTACACAAAGTATACTCGGCATATCCCTCGAGTTCATTCCAGTTGCCGAACGTGGCCTATGAATGTCTAGATCTGTTTAGTTTACCTATTCTACCTGCACAATGCACATGTCCTGTGTTGTTCCAATCCCCAGAGCCTCGTCCCAGAGCTGGTCCAGTTCCCCGCTCCCCCGGTGCTGTGGTCCAGAGAAGCCCCGCCCCGGAGCTGGTCCAGTCCCCCCGCTCCCCGGAGCTGGTCCAGTCCCCCGCTCCCCGGTGCTGGTCCAGTCTCCCCGCTCCCCGGTGCTGTGGTCCAGAGAAGCCCCGCCCCGGAGATGCCCGAGATGACACACGGAATCGCTGCGGTTCTGTGGCCGGCGCCGCTGGCACTACTCATACGATCCAGACGCCGGCACCGGCTGCAGTTAGTGGCTAGAATTTCTAACTAATCAGAAGATGAGTTGAATGTTTAGACACGCCTCGCTGGATTCCTGATACATAGGACATAACTTCGGGTAGATAGGAGGAAGAGAGAAATGATATGTGAGAAGGGTGCTGTGATTGAAGGTTTATCGACTTATAGCTGTAAATAAATAGTTGTATCCGTTTGGATTTTCTTGACGCCCCTTCTCAAAATTTATCAGTTTGTATCGTCAAAATGTTTTGAGCGCAGTAATGCTGCCTGCTGTCGCGCCGGTGACAGCTGATCGATATGTACACCTATATGGGAAAGTTGTCAGTTATAGATAGTTGTCAGATCGGGTATGAACCGATAACAATAACACGCATGCTTGATACTGGTAGCAAGGTTTTACGAGCCACCCTAAATGGTTTACCTTATATTTTTAACTCTTTTTCTGAGGTAGTTGTACCTTTGTTTGTGATTCGGTTTTTGAACGTACTTGGTTCGATGATCTAAGCTTTATGGTTTTGTAGTAGATTTAGCTATAAAGTTTGGCAACTTTACATTATGGCCAGTTGTGTCTGTCTGTCCCTGACCTCCAACCAACTCACGTTTGGAAGCCTGTCCGGCCATGTCTGTGTTTATGGACGTTCCTGGAATGATCATTCATGCCCGCCCTATCCTCATGCAATGCAAAACTGGGCGCCTCTGCACTGCACCGTACCGCGAGCCGTGAACCTGTGAGTCAGACGCGGCTCTGCTCAGCCCCCCGCCAGCGCGGCACTGCAGCCTGGCGCCTGTATCATCAAACTGAATCGACAAGAGTAGCTAGTGCTTCTGGGAAAATGCTTCAAAAATAATTGAGAATAAATAATCGTATAGTCACTGTCTCGGGCCAATAAACGAGGACTGAAACGAAGCAAGGTATTTCCTGTTTTACATTGCATGATTGTCAATTTTTGTTTTCTTCATTTTTCAAAACGTTCATTTTCATTTTTTGGGGTTGTTATTGTTCGCTTCAGGAAACTAGAGAATGACTCAGTAAATACATATATGTTAATACGAGAGGCCGCCTTCAGAGAAGAGCGTACCGATTTCGGCAGCAGTGTGAGATTCGGGCTGTAAGGAATCTCACAGAGCGTTGTGCGGGGCGCATCGCACTATACTGTCAACTGGATAAAAGGTGGTTAAAACACAAACTCCTGAGCAAAAACATAGCATGCGGTGACAAGATTCAATTAGATAGCGCATCATGTGTCCGAAAATCATGTTTTGCAGTTAGGTACGCCTTGTCTCGGTGTCAGAAAAGCAAGCACTGAAAATAATATTTTCGTGACAAAAGGTGTTGATTTGAAGCTGCTTACTGAGGCGCTGTTTTGCGAGAGGGCGAATTCTCCATGGTATTAGGCACTGCATGCAGGAATGGCAGATTTGTTCCTGGCAGCGGCTCTCAGGAGACTGAGACTCTCAGGAGAGAGTCGGGAGACTCTCAGGAGAGCTGCACATTGTGCTGTCTTTACCATCACCGTGACGTCACATTAAACACAGCCTGTAGCGCCGGCGGCGGTCCGCGGGCCTGCTCAGAACACCGCCGGCCGCCAGCATCACCCTCCTCTCACCAACACCGCCAGCCGCCAGCATCACCCTCCCCTCACCAACACCGCCGGCCGCCAGCATCACCCTCCCCTCACCAACACCGCCGGCCGCCAGCATCACCCTCCCCTCACCAACACCGCCAGCCGCCAGCATCACCCTCCCCTCACCAACACCGCCAGCCGCCAGCATCACCCTCCCCTCACCAACACCGCCGGCCGCCAGCATCACCCTCCCCTCACCAACACCGCCGGCCGCCAGCATCACCCTCCCCTCACCAACACCGCCGGCCGCCAGCATCATCCTCCTCTCACCAACACCGCCGGCCGCCAGCATCACTCTCCCCTCACCAACACCGCCGGCCGCCAGCATCACCCTCCCCTCACCAACACCACCGGCCGCCAGTGTCACCCTCCTCTCACCAACACCGCCGGCCGCCAGCATCACTCTCCCCTCACCAACACCGCCGGCCGCCAGCATCACCCTCCCCTCACCAACCCCGCCGACCGCCAGCATCACCCTCCCCCCCCCCCCCCCCCCAACACCGCCGACCGCCAGCATCACCCTCCTCTCACCAACACCGCCGGCCGCCAGCATCACCCTCCCCTCACCAACACCGCCGGCCGCCGCGCCGGCACCCCGGGACCTGTAGTGCCGGCGGCGGGCCGTGAGGAGAGCCACACCTGACTGCTGTGACTGCTGACCTGTGACTGCTGACCTGTGACTGCTGACCTGTGACTGCTGACCTGTGACTGCTGACCTGTGACTGCTGTGACTGCTGACCTGTGACTGCTGGGTGTCGGGAGATGATGTCAGCCCGCGGTGCGGGGTGCTGCGCTGCTGTATCGGAACAAAGCCTGGCTGTGAGAGACGGCCACTGCCTGCTGCAGTGTCGTGCTCTCAAGAGGTCTGAAGAGGTCCGCCAGCGTTGGCGTATTGCGAACCCTATAGGCGGCGTCCACAGCTCGGAGCATCCGACTCGTTTATCCAAATTTAGCCTCGCAAATGATGCGCGCTGTAAGGTGCTTTCCACTGAACCTGGAGCAGATAACGACCTCACGGTGAATCAGCGATCGCTTGCAGCAGCGGCGGGCAAAGGGTTGTTTACACGGAGCGTCAAAGTAATGAACTCTGATACAGTCGCTCCGCCATAGATTATTATTTTAGCCACTGCTATCGTGAAGTCTGTCACTTTGATGCATGACGGTCATGTTAGCCGTCACTGCTCTCCTCCTCGCATCTTGCGACTGTGGCTCATTAGACTGCTGAAGCAATGCTCCTCCAGACAGATCAATGTTGGCGGCTCGCCAGACACAGCACGGCAGTTTTGTGTTCCATATGCAGTTATGTGTTCTTCACGTCCATGGAGGCGCTTTGAAGTCCCAGCGACACCCCTCGATCGTACTGTTATGGTGTGAGGTTCGGCGGGGCGTCAATATCTCGGTGTTTAGGAATCACATGCATTTTTATGTGCTGAACACTGCAGTTACAGGCGTCACAGCCACCATTACAATCATCAGGGTGACTCACATGAGCGACACCTCGTTTATAAGGCAAGGAGGATAATTGCCATAAAAACGTTATTTGGCGCCAGCGCATGGAATTGAATTAACTGTGTGGGCAGCCGTGATTATGTTTTATTCCTTAAAATGTCGTGAAGCCTGTAAAAACTGCCGGTGGCTGATCCAGTTTTACTTGGAAGTTTTTCCTAATCGTTATTTTACTGTAACGGTGCCATCTGTTCCGCGTTATTATAATCCAGCTATGTTTGACTGTATTATGTACCATGTAGCTATTATACCTAGTATGATCTTCAATTAATTCACGTCTAAATATCGCAGTAGCCTATAAGCCACGAAACGTGTAGGAAGTTACGTTACACGCTGCGTGTTTTTTTTATTATTTTGAGGTGACAAAAGCTCTTGTGGTTTAAATAAGCCACCTTCGGCCAGAAACTGGATGCAGGCTGCGGCCTGCGGCGTGCCGTAAGGACCTGTGCATCAGGTCTGTCTCACTCGCAGAGTGCAGCAAAGGTCCTTTCTCAGGTCTGAAGCTCTCAGGCGCCAGCCGCCCGTTTCTTTTCTCTTCTAGGTAAAGTCCTAGCCGGTGCTGGATCCACAGCTATCCCCAGGTGATCCAGGGTGTCCGGACGTCGCCTCTCCCAGCGGTCTCTCCACGTCCACATCTCGCCCACCCCTCGGCTCCACATCTCCCTTCACGTCTCCCCCGCCCCTCGGCTCCTCCTGCCGCGCAGGTCCTGCCGGCCGACCCCGCTGGCAGCCGTCCGGCCAGCTGAGGGTCGTCCTCCGCGGCGGCACCTCGGCAGGGCCAGCCCGCCCCACGGCCGACAGCCAGTCGCGCTTTTGCCAAATATGGCAGTAATCTGCGCGCGGATCGCGGTGTGCCGCCGCCGGCCCCCGGTGCGACCTTGCAGACCGCCGCCTGGCCCTGCGCGAGCCGCCGGGGAAGCGCCCTGCCCGCCGCGCCGCCCTCCTGCCAACGCGCGCCAGCCGCGGCCAGAATGCCTGATGAGGCCAGCCACCTTGACCCCAATTTGGACACATTTTCTGGCCAAAGCGCCGCATCGCGCCCAGGTGCCGCGGCGTTATTAGTGGGGAAGGGCGAGGGTGCGGAAGGCTCTGGGATCAGCTCCGCCTCCGCGGCGGCGGCGCCGCTGCGGCGGTGGGCGGTTCTTCCGCCGACCTTGGCTTCCCCGGACGCGACACGGGGTCACAGGGTCAATGTTAGGAGCTGTCCGTCGGAGGCTCGCACGCGCCGAGGCTACGACACCTTGTCGAGATGCAGCGGCTTGCGCAATCGGGCGGCGCGCTGTGATCGGACGCGGGCTGCGACTGCTGAATGCGTTACTCGGCTCAACTGAACTGGATATATGCTAGTGGGGGATAGTGGAACGAACTTGGCTGTCCTGGTCCGGTGCTGTTATGATATCCTATTCAATCGTGTGCGTAGGAGGTGTGTTTACTGCAGCCTCTAGGTACGCACTAGCTATCGTTAGACAGACTTTATTCCAGAAGAAGGTGGGTATTACGATCAAAAATGGGAATAAATCAACGAATAAATTGGAATTGGGAACATGGGAACAAAATGGGAGCAAATAAATGAATCAAACCAATAGTTTGTTCACACTTCAAAAACTGGTCACACTTCAAAAACTGGAACAAGTTTGAGTAAAACTGCTAGTTTTTGAAGTGTGAACAAACTATTGGTTTGATTCATTTATTTGTTCCCATTTTGTTCCCATGTTCCCAATTCCAATTTATTCGTTGATTTATTCCCATTTTGTATCGCAATACCCACCTTCTCCTGGAATAAAGACTGTCTAACGATAGATAGTGCGTACCTAGAGGCTGCAGTAAACACACCTACGCACACGATTGAATAGGATATCATAACAGTACCACTGTCCAGGTGAAATGACTTGCACGTGCTCTGGGCGTACACGCATAACGGTAGCGGTTAACCAACGGTGCTGGCCTATCTCGCCATCTCCAATCGGTGGCTGGGAAGGAAGACAGGCCGCCGTCCTCCGGCGCAGCAGTCTGCGCTTTGTTTTCAGTGTCAGATGTAGCTGTCGATCCGTAGATGATCCGTAAAGCGTGCAGCTGGACTGTATGACAACCGGGGCGAGGGGAACATCTCTCCAGCTAGTTCAGAGGCAGCTCATCTTCGCTGCGTGTCAGGACGTCATACCTGATATCACGCTTTTCTGGGCTTCGGGGTTTTGTGGATACCGTAGAAGTGTTCTGCTAGTAGATTCCGGATTTAGATAGGTGATTCAGCGATGGTTTCTGCAGCGTTTTTGGCATATCTCGGCTGGCAGCTGTCGAGTTAGATGCATTCGAGCCGTTTGGCACGATCTTCAGGTCAGAACATGGCCCGGAGATGAACCAAAAGCGCAGGCGCACACACGGTAGGCGTCAGTGTAAGATTAATTTGTAACTTTAATCGACGAAACTTAGGTCCTACATGGGTAGATTACGTCTCCTTCCAGTAATAGTCGAGGTACGTTCTTGCTCTTATTTTTAACAACATCAGAATCAACTCATGCATTTTTTCTGATGAATAATGCGAAGTCGATCACGAAATATCACCAAGATAATTTTGGTTATAAATTATTGCACATTTAATGTGCTGCATCAGCAAACTCAACATCTTTATGGAGTTTCGACAAACAAACAATCCAACTGTCTTATAACATGAACAAACCGTGTTTGTTTCCAAATATCTGCCGCCATTTGTGCCTTGTCCTCCGCTGGCTCCGTCCGTGCTGACCCGCTCCCTCTTTGCAGGATTTCACGGCAGTCACCTGCTGCCGACCATCACCGAGTTCGACTCGGATCCCGATTCCGACCTCGAGGCCCTCACTGAGGGGCTGCGCGACCCCACCGCCGCTGGCCTCCACGAGATCTGCTCAGTGCTGCGTCGGCACCCCAGCGACTCGCGCGACTCGCCGGACGCGCAGCCGTCGCCGCCGACGCTCTCGCGGCTGGTGGAGGCGCTCTTCGAGTGTCTGCACGCGTTCAGCTGCAGCGAAGAGTCTTGTGGCAAGGTCAACGTGCTCCTGCTCGAGCGGGAGTGCGTGCGCACCATCCGGGTCGTCATGGACTCCACCATGGAGCTCGACTATATCGTCGAGAACAAGGAGTACACCGCCAAGCTCGCACAAGGTGGGTGCACAAGCACGAGCGGCTTGTGCGAGATTGGGTGGTCGTGGTGGTTGGGTGGTCGAGGTGGTGGTGTGTATTTAGGTGCTTCCACAAGGAGGGTGGGTTTGCTGAGAGTGACCGGGAGACGGGACATGTGTGTGGTTCGATATAGGACGTTTTCAAAGCGTGCTTGACGGAGATCACCTATGAACCTGCCATGAAACAAAGTAGGGCAAGGCAAGGTATAAAAACGGCTGGATGAAAAGACCACCATAAACGAATCTCTGATCCATCACCGGTCACGCTATGTGCATCTCCGATCGATCAACGGTCTCATAGCTCCTCTGGCTGTGACCTCGTTTGTTGACCGAAGCAAGGACAGCAGCTCTGTCTGTTTGGGTGCCGGGTGCGCGGGGGCTCCGGCCGGGGTCCGGTCGGGGTCCGGTCGGGGTCCGGTCGGCAGCCTGGGAGTTTTGGCCATTTTCTGGACTTTGTTGGGTCTAAATAATTTTTTCTCTTCATTTAGTTCTGGAAATTTGCTCTCTTTTTCACCTGATCTTACTGACATTGTAATTAAAATAAAAGGTAATTTTCCTCACAAGGATTTAATATCTATTACAAATCAGAAATTTGTATTTCTAAGTAACATTATTTTTCAAAAAATGAAAAACCTAATTTTCCTAACAATAAAATTGTACTCTCCACCTATGGATTTTTACTCTCCGGGTTCAGATCATGAAACAAAAAAACCTACACTGCCGGTCAGGGTCCGGTCGGGTCCGGTCGGGTCCGGTCGGGTCCGGTCGGGTCCGGTCGGGTCCGGTCGGTTCCGGTCGGGTCCGGTCGGGTCCGGTCGGGGTCCGGTCGGGGTCCGATCGGGGTCCGGCCGGGGTCCAGTCGGCGGTCGGGGTCCGGTCGGGGTCCGGTCGGGGTCCGGTCGGGGTCCGGTCGGGGTTCGATCGGGGTCCGGTCGGGGTCCGGTCGGGGTCCGGTCGGGGTCCGGTCGGGGTTCGGTCGGGGTCCAGTCGGCGTCCGGTCGGGATCCGGTCGGGGTCCGGTCGGGGTCCGGTCGGGGTCCGGTCGGGGTCCGGTCGGGGTCCGGTAGGGGTCCGGTCGGGGTCCGGTCGGGTCCGGTCGGGGTCCGGTCGGGGTCCGGTCGGGGTCCGGTCGGGGTCCGGGTGCGGGTGAGGGTCTGTACGTCACCCGGTGGCGATGGAGCCTCCCGCAGTCGGCCGACCTTCTGCCGTCCCAAAACAATAAATACACCCGCCGCTTCGGATGCAGCGCCGCAACACAGCCCCACAGCCCCACACAGCCGCAGAGGGCGGCCTTGGGTGGGATGTGTGGGACGCCCAGTCGTGATGGATTGCATCGGCGGCGGATCGTTTGAGGCGTGTTCTAATGATCCTGCCGAATGGGAAACACCGGACCGGCCGCCACGACCCGCGCACCACAAGCTCCCACGGCTAACGGGGATGTTTGTGACATGGTTCGGTTACGTAGTTTTGTGGTGGTCATCAGGGTAAGTTTGGTAACGACAGATGGATGTAGTTGGTCGAAAATGGGTGATAATTATATGTTGCGAAGTAGACCTTGAGTTATGTTGTTAAATGTATTGTGTTGAGTAGAAAATCGAAACTTATGTAGTCTCTCACCATGGAACTTGCCTTTCGATACTGAAATCGCATGGCTTTCTATCGACGGTTTATGTGCCTTAAAGGAAATAGTTCACCTTCAACATTAGTTTTAAACTGAGATAGCAGTTATGTAGCCCGTGTTGGGAAACTCCTATCTGCAAGTTTTATTGACTGAAAAGACTCTCCAGCCGAACATATTTTATTTTTGGCGAAGGAATGCGGTGCTGTCGAAAGAATGTGGTGCTGGATCTAGCCCGGGCAGAGGCTATACCATCAGCCAATCAGCTTGCAGCTGGTGCTAGCAAGCGAACCGCCGGCCGCCGGTTGGCACATCTCTAATGTGAGTCTATCCTTACGCGACTACTTTCGAATCTGATTGGCTGATGCATTTTTTTAAAATTCGCGTGACGTCAGGACTCTGACTCAGAGAGTATGCATATAGTTTTGATAAACAATAATCATGTACGACCTTCTGTTCTGAATCGGCGCGATGTAATGCCATTTTTGACAATATAAAAAGAAATTGTATTACAAAATACAATCAAATCGCGTCTGGAAATTTTTCCAAGATGAACTATTTCCTTTAAAAACGCTGGGACTAAGAGCTATATTCAAGCCATTTTGCGTTATTCGGCCAATTAAAGCATCTTCTCTTGAAGAATCGAACGCACATCGTTGATTTGAAGTTATCACTTTGCGGCTTGCTTGCGGTCATTGTTGTGAGTCACGGTCAACAGCCAATCAGCACAGCCAGGGTCGCTCCTGCTGCCGCCACCATTAGGCTGTTCGAGGAGGATCCTTGAGACAATGAATAGTCAGTCGTGACCGGTACCATCGGCTCGCGAGGTCACAGTGTTTCGATGTGACAAGATCTGGTGCACCTGGTGCTACGTGACGATATTATCAAGTTAAAGTTAAAAAAACAAAGCAGGAGTAATAAGTAAAAACGATGGATTCTTACAAAGGCGTGTGACCCGAAGAAAAGTTGGAAAATAGATCGACGGCAGTGAGCAAAAACTACTATTTTTATATTTGTAAGGTCATGATACATTGCCAAACATTGAACACATGGACGAAGTCTATAATTCGGATGGACGTGAAACATCTGATTGCACTTTTTACCGATACGAAATCGAAACTCGATTCACTTTCAAAACCCTATCTGGATGGCGTGCCAATTTCCTGTCCAATAGTCGATTGTGCAAAGTAAAGGAGATAATCTTCGATTAGCACTTCCAATCGGATTTTTTCCACCTGTTTGTATAATTGTTTATCTCTCTTCCGCCGAACTCTTCGAGTTTGTTTGCGCCTTACTCACGATCCTTTATCGTCTCTAAACCGGACACTGAGCGTCCGTCTTACTCACGACGCTTTATCGTCTCTGAACCGGACACTGGGGGTCTCCGTCACCGTCTGAACCGAGCCGTGCCTATCACGGGTTTGTCATGTGCCAAGTGCACCGGGAAGTCCACTGCCTTGCAGCCGGTAAAGGCGATCGATCGACGATCCGATGATGGACGGAATGATTCAGCTCTGCAGGTTGTGCGGAATCGTGACGACCCTTCACAGAAGCCCTAGGGGGCGGTCAGGCCAGTGCGGTCGGTCCGGCGGCGCGGCGGTCGGACGGCCTGGCCGCCGTGTCGTAAGGTGTCCAGTTACGCGGGTCACCCGATGGCGACCTTGTGCGCGGATGACGTCAGCTCCACCCTTCGGAAGTCTCGTCACCTGTGTACGTGTTCTGTGTCAATGCCAGCGCGCGGCGCCGTGTGCCGCGTTAATCCGGCGCCGCGCTGCGCGGCCGGTCCTGGCGCCTTTCCAGCCGTGCGCCGCCAGGCGGAGTGTCGATGGAAATTTCCCCATCATCAGCGTTGGAGGTCTCGTTTGCGGTCCTACGGTTTGGCGGATGACACCTCTCCAGGCTGGTCCGGATGTCGTGGTCTCTGGTCCCGCCGACGGACAGATCCCCGCGGTCCGGCCAGTGTCGGCCGCAGACGGCAGACCAGCCGGTCCGATTAGCGAGTCACCTTGGCAGTGCCTTGCCACTACCTTCTATGGCCGCCGCGCGGGCCCCGTGTAGGGAGGTGCACGTTCCATTCGACCCAATTCGAGGGATATACGCTTTGAACGTCTGCAGGAAACACCTTGGCCAGCCGCGAATGTTCGTTCAGACGTGTGCTTTGTCGGACAATACGGAAGATAGTTGGGCGGGGCCCAGGGCGGTGTCACGTCTGTCCGTTTATGTTTGCTGCTGGAGGCTGCTGGGATCAAACAGAAACAGGCTTCTAGACTTAAAGAGGCACTGCAACGTGAAACCGCTAGGCAGTAGCGCTCCTGGTGGCCCCATCACTCAGAAGTGCTTTGCGTGAGCCGGAATGTGGATTAATTTTAATGCCGAAAACTTAGGACACGGAAGAGACGAACAATGTCTTTGTTTTTACGGCTCGTCCACTACGGATTTCAAGGGAGGAGCGGAATAATGATGAGAGTAATCCGCACAATTACTGTCACAAAAGGCTCAATAAAACACGTCGGAACATGCTGCGAGGGAGGCACACGTGTCTCCACAGCAGATAGGAACGACATCGGACACGGCACACGCCCGCTAGCCGCGTCTGAAGTCGTTGCAACACAGCGAGCTCCCGGACGCCAGGCAGCTCTGTGCGCCTGTCGTCAGCTGCCGTAATAACGGGACGCTGACAGCGCGGCAAATCCGCCGCAGTTCACAGTGACGGGCGTCAGATTCGCCGCATTTGCACCGGGCATTGCCGCGTCCCCTGAGTGTGATGCTGGTGGCGGTGAATCATGCAACATTGCAGCCTGGGTGGCAACGATACGAGATCAAGGTTGTCACTAGCGGGGCAAGAAAGCCTGGGAGGGAGGATTGTTGAGGTCTGGGATGTGGAAGCCTCTGCCTGGGTGTCATGGTTGGACGACTCTCAGTAGCCTCTGCCACACTGTGACGGCTCTATAATGGTTCGCTGCCTGGGATCTGATGGTTTGACGGTCCAGAGCCCAGAGGGGGAGCTGTTGTTGGGCAAATGAAGGCCAGATGTCCCCTAGGGCGGGCGTTACGCCGCCTGAGAGATCCTCATCAGAGGAGCTGGCCTGGGAACTGTTCAGACCGGACATGACTGACAGCAGGGACAGGGACTACTGAGACGGACACATAACCCTGGAAATGTCACTAGAGCGGCTCTGATGCGGTGCTAGATGAAAGGGTGAAGGGTGAAAGGGGAACCTTTTGGAAGGGTTGGGGTGGGGCTGAGGGAGCGGCAGCGGAGAGGAAAATCCAGAACGCCTGACGTCACAACTTCAGGCACGACGTCAATAACAACATACGATCAACCCGATGCATGGAATGACAACGCTCGCAAGCCTAATATCACTATGAAACACGAGTACGTGCTAGAATATTGGCCTGTTGAGGTTGTGAGCAAGGTGTCTCTTGTAGAGCGGACGTCACTGTTCGTGATCAGATACTGCGGCATGGTCAAATGAGCTGGGTATAGCTGGGGGACAGGCCAGATACCGCCAGCTTCGCCGAAAGTTCACTAGATATATTCCTCTCAGGTGCAGTGCACTCGGCTTCTTTTCCTGGCGTCGCTTCGTCTCCCTTGTGGAGTCTCCCTATTACCCACGGCTTCAACGATGATAAACGATAACGCACAGCCAGATGTGGAGCCTGGGGCGTCGAATCAGTTCTCTTCTCTCTTCTATAGGTGCTCACGCTGGAAAGCCACTAATATGATCATTATCTCGGGAGCAGTAACAAGGTTCAGTCGTGCGCCCGCCATTCTCCTTCGGAATCGCCGTAAAATCGCGTGATGCGGGACATAACGAGAGATTATGACCGACAAAAGAGGGCTCTCGCGCTTATAAAAACACTATCGCTCCTCGGGCGGGTGCCAAACACGAGCATTGCCGGCACGAGTTACGGAATTCTTGAGGGATTAGCCAGGGGATATAGGTTGCTACCCGAAATCGATAATATTGCTTCACATTGTTTCTGTGCTCGTCCCATAAGCCCCACTGTAGACACACATATCCCGGCAAAGGATTGTCATTCTCAGGTTAGGCATATGCCTCATGCATTTCTAATTTAGCATAATTATTGCAATCCTATGCCTACGTCGCTTTGCGGTGATCGATATATTGTTTACATCTGTAGGATCATCTAACAAACCATCTAACTAGCTGTTTCGTTCCGCTACGTTGGCGCGATCTCTTTCTGGAGCCGATCTCCGCCTCACGCTCCGGCTGATTGTTTACCCTGCACCGTGCCATTTGTCATTTGTCATTTGGCAGCCTGTTTGCCTGCTTGTCGGCGGCACCGGCAGGTCAGTGCGGCCCCCCAGGGCGAACGGGTCAGATCCGGCGCCACCAGCGTCATCGCTCCTCTCTGTGTGCTTCAGCGCTCTTATGTCAGCGTTGATGACGCGAGAGACGGCGCTGCGTCATTTATGGCGCAGTGGGAACAATCCTGGCGTCTCGTACCGCGGTTGTGTAACCCTTCATCTGCATAATTGGCTTAACGTCCAAAAAAGTGTCTGTACTATCAATGCCGATTTAAGCTCGTGCTGGACACAGTACAACGAAGTTGATGCCGATGCTCCACTGGAAGAAAAACTCTTCGCCCCAATGCATCCCGCAGCCTTTAGCCGTTGGCAAGCCTTCGGCTATCGCTGACGTTGGTCGAGCCACAACACTGGCTCCCGATCTCAGGCAACCAACAAAAACACGAAAATAAATGACTTCGCTACCACCATTGCCACCGCGCCACAAGCGCCACTAACACACCGCGAGCGCCGCGAGCGCCGCGAGCGCCGCCTGTTCCATTCCCGGCGCGGTGCACGGGTCTCGGCCACGTCTACAAAGTGGGTCAGCCGGGGGTCGGGGTGAAGGTCGGGGTCAGGCGGGTCGCCGGCACCGCTGGTTACGCCGGGACGCCGCTCAGAGCCGGATAAATGGCGTGCCGACGGTCGGCGGGTCAAGCAGAGACGGCTGAAGAGAGCGTGGAAACGGCGGCGCGGGTGGTGGGAAAATGGAGCGAGGCGCGCGCCAAGGTTTCGCGCGCTCGCGCGGAAGGCAGCCGGGATTGACATGGGAGGCTGGAGGTGTCGGCATGATTATAGGGAGAGGACTGAGAAAACAACATCCCGATTTTAGGTCTCAGAGTCCAATTCTCGGGTTAATTTTCCCTATTCAAAATAGACCACACGTGTGAGTTTTTCTGCTAAGCTTGGGGGTCTCCTTGAGACTAAAATGCAGACTGATCTTGATTCCTACTTTCGAGGTGCTTAACAAGAAGACTCTCCTTGCCCTTCAAAATGTTCGATCCTGAAACTTTTTTCTTCTGAGACCGATTTTCGGTTTCACATTGAAACCTTTTAAAACATTCTCAAACAGTTTCTCAGTGAGCGGTGGGAACTGCGAACGAGGTGAGGGAAAGAGAAGAGAAGAGCAGTGGGCGGATAAACGTGTTGGAACAGAATATATATTGTATTGGTCGCTTATGCAATGTTCCGCTAAGATTGGTCGGTTTATGTTTTAATTCACTTGACTCACTTTACGTCAATTTATTTTTGTTCATTTTCGAAAACTGTTTGAATCCGCGGTTCCGGTGGAGTGCGAAAAACCGAGTTGGTAACTGTCTAATTCAAGTGCGAACTTTACGTTTATTTATATCTACCATGCTTATCTAACCACTCTCAAGAATTGTCAGCAGACTTTTGCCTTCCTCGCAAGCTAGTATCTGTTTCATCACCCCATTT
Source organism: Chirona hameri (assembly GCA_036785665.1). Classification (NCBI taxonomy): domain Eukaryota; kingdom Metazoa; phylum Arthropoda; class Thecostraca; order Balanomorpha; family Balanidae; genus Chirona; species Chirona hameri. The sequence goes on from JAXIVJ010002515.1 coordinate 95,969, forward strand.
CGGATTCGTCAATCCAGTCTGAGTAGCAGCATGCACTGGAGCACATCTGGACTCACAGACTGGCTGGTGCGGGACAATTGGTCGTGAATGGCCTCCCCGACCGTCCTTCAATAATGCCATTGCGTAAGGCGAGTCGCGTGCTCGGCGCCCGGCGCCCGTCACCGCTGGGTCCCCCGGGTACACGCTGACACTGTTCCGCTGATCACAACAATGGAGCCGTTGTCAGCAGCAGGAGACATGCCGAGGAGTACACGAGGGATGTGTATAATTATTCCGCTGTGACGCTTTTCACGATTTCGATAAGCTGCTTTGGCCATGCCATGCGGGACCAGGGAGCGTGCCGGCATGAAATCAATCCTACCGCAGCGCGGCGCGGCGTACTACACGTAACACGAACATCACTTTTCGGCGGCATCCAGCCGCCTGCTGATTCGGGCGTATCTTGGCTGCATCTGCATTTTAAAACCTCTTCAATCCGGCGAGCGTCACGGGTGCATGAATAATGGTAAGCACCATTCTTGGAGGCATGTTGAATGACTCGATGGGCTTATTTCTGTGAAATCTAAGCTCAAGCAGGCCCTGAGTCCACATTTTGCGGTCTTATCTCGTGATGATTCGATCTCTTACGTGATAACTTCTGCACTAGGCTAAATATGAGCAGTCTAGTTTCGGTTAAAGGGACACTCCCACCTAACATTAGTTTTGAGTTGAGGTCGCCATTTTGTTGGATTTGCATTGAAATTAAGTAGGTTAGCAGTTAAAACAACCACATAGGTCTAATCGAAAAGAAATTCGAGCTTGGTCTTGACAATTGTAACGAATAATCCCTACGTGTATTTAAATACGGGATTAAAGCCGATGACGTCACCTCTCTTTATTCAATGGTGATGATAGTCGACTTGTTTAAGGTGAACCTTGGAGATATTTGCTACGTTTCAATGATTTGGTAATTGGTTTGTTTTGTATTCAAAGCACCATAATTATCTTCGAAATAATTGTGCCCATACTTTGGCAGCGTGACCGAAGGTTGGTTGTAAAGGATTTCTGTGTAGCTCTCTAGAGCTCAATATGACGTCATCAACCCAAATATAAAAACTTAACTTTTTATGAAATTGAGCACTGTTTGCGAGAAACAAATGTCATAATCGCGTTTGGCAGCAATTACTTCATATTTTGCACCACAAGCGGTGTACATTTGACAACTTTTGGGAAGGTGGGACAGTCCCTTTAAGCCGCAGAACTCTGCGATGGAAGCGCTTTGTTCCTCGCACACGCATACCAACACAGGCTTCTCTGCACTTTCCGGTGACAAGTCGAACCAGCGACCCGTCTTCTAATCGAATGTGTAACAACACCAGACACGACGGGACGACAAGGTTGTGAGGAAGCATTGCGGTGTCGAACCCGCGTCGACACAGCGAATTCACTGCAAGCGCGGCCGTCCCGTCAATGCGTTCGTCACTGCTTGCATTACAGCGCCGTAGACGACATACATTAGCTCAGCACGCAGTACGGCGACCCAAGCAGACACAAACACCTTTCATCAGGCCTTTGTTTGCCGCTTGATAGCTGGCATCGTTCATTTGTTCATGCATCGTTGATGTCTCGGCGAGGTCGGCCCGAGCCGGCCCCGCGAGGGGCTCTGTGGCGCTGTGGAGCGCTGCCACTCCGATGTGCGGCGTACCCCGCTGTGCTGCGTTCTCGGCAGCGGTACAGCTGCGTACTCGGCAGCGGTACACAGGCGGATTCGAACCCGGACCGGCTTAGCCGCGCGCCGTCACATCCCCTGGGCTGTCCTGCGCTGATCGATGTGTGACCGACAGGGAGCGACGCTCCTATTTGTTTCGGCGCGCAAAGCAGGGTCTCGGCCGGAGAACACCAGCGAAGCCGGGGCCGGCCCGACATTCGTCATCCGCGTTGGGAAATCGACGTCATACGTGCGTTTGACTGACAGCCGCTCGGAGGTTTGTTTTTGTCGCGGCCGTTGCGCTGTTCGGAACACTCCAAGGGTGGTTCATTAGCATTGGCAGCGCTCTAAGCCGAATAGCAACACCCGATCCTCCGCCTGGGAGCGGCCTCGATGGCTTTTCTCCGTGGGGCTGCGCCAGGGAGTGAGAGCGTTTCCCACGGCATTGACCACCATCGGGTATCGTGGGACAATTTGTACATCTTCTTGAGTAACGGTGAACGGTTGCGGTGGCGAGTAAAAAAAAACAGCAGCATTATGCTGGGTTTCACAGCATCGCGCAATGGCCGCTGTGTTCGGCTAATGAACAGAGGTGCACAGCGCTGCAGCCACCAAAGGACACAACGTATTTAATTGGGAATCTCGGGTATGCATTCGTAGAACGGATTATCACCTGCCGTTCAATTGGTGTTCGCTTGTGGTCGAGCCAACTCGTACACTTTCTGCAGCTTTGTGGACGACGGTCGCTGTTAGAATTATTGAGAAAGATCACGTTATATGATCAGGGACGTAGACAAGGGGGGAGGGGGTACGGCCCTCTCCCCTCCCCCCCCCCCCCTGAGCAAAATAAATTTGCATTAGATGAAATGAGATTCTCTGACTACCCGACCCTACCCCCCCCCCCCCCCTCCTACCCCGGTCAACAACATATGGCTAAGGAGATAAATTTGTTTCTACCACCGACGTGCCCTCCCCCGCTCTGATAAAAATCATGGCTACGTGCCTGTATATGATGATGTACCAAAAATGGATATTTGACCTTCTGCGTTCCATTTACCTAATGACGTTTATCTGTGGCTCAGATTTCTGATAGGTCCATTCCATTACGGGCAATGATTTCGGTAACTATAGGTAATGGTATGCTTTACTCCTTGCGTCCCGTCTTTGTTTTTAAACTTGTTTTTGACAACGTGACGAGACGTCACGTCTAATCGGACCCATCTATTGTAATGGGACATCTATCGACTTACCGAGAGAACGACGGCAAACAACTTCAAAGGCGCTTTTGATCTCCACTCGCCCTTTTAACCGATTCAGAGATCCTTTACCTGGCAGGCTTTCAGGAGATGACGCAAGCCTGAATGAAGCGCGTGGATAATTCATCGAACCGTGAGCCGGGCCTGACGCACATGCGTCCCGGCCCTCGTAATGAGATGTTATACCAGCTGCCGTTCACACCAGGTTGCCTCACGAGAAGACATGACGTCACACCACACTGGGTGACGTCACTGTGGGACCAGCCGGCGGCGGGGGCCCGTGGGACCAGCCGGCGGCGGTCGCCGGATCTGTCGTTACGGTTTGTTTGGATTTCGTACCGCGGGAATGTGCCGATGGACGATCTGTCTCGGCCGAACCTCTGGTGTCGGGTGTCGGTGTCGCAAGCTCGAGAGCTCGAGAGCTCGCAAGCTTGCAAGCTCGCAAGCTCGGCAGAGATGTGCGGCAGTCAGCAGTGCGAGAGGAGCCGCGAAGTCACCGGAGCTGGGCCGGCTCGGCTGCAGCTGCTGCGCCAACCGCACCACCCCGTCTGTCAACAACTCCACTGAACGGCGAACGCTGAAGAAACATCCGACCGACGGACCTGGAGGTGATCGGCCGAACACAGGCCCCAGGTGCTACTGGGGCCGGACACGGCCGAACACAGGCCCCAGGTGCCACTGGGGCCGGACACGGCTGCACTGGGCAGTGGACAGCATGCAACTCTCCTGTTTAAATGTATCTGACTTGCGCGATACAAAACTGGTTCTTTATCACATACAGTTCGTTTCTTCGTTGTGCACATCTTTTATTTCAACACCGAATTTGAAGTAGACGTTTCAAGGCAAATTCAACAAGTACGTACATTCGCATAGCGTAATTCGTAATTCGTATTAGCGTAACTTACCCCAGTTCGAGCACCTGTGACAAATCACTTCCGTTTTAAAACAGCACTGTCTCCTCTGCTCCACTGCAGACTAACTGCAGAGGAAGTGAAGTCGTTGTTCCACTTCCTGTTCGCCAGTCACCCAGATGACTCACCAGCGCCGGCTCTGTCCGTGTCCGTCCTGCCCAGGCCACGCCCAGCTCTGTCCGTGTCCGTCCTGTCCAGGCCACGCCCAGCTCTGTCCGTGTCCGTCCTGTCCAGGCCACGCCCAGCTCTGTCCGTGTCCGTCCTGTCCAGGTCACGCCCAGCTCTGTCCGTATCCGTCCTGTCCAGGCCACGCCCAGCTCTGTCCGTGTCCGTCCTGTCCAGGCCACGCCCAGCTCTGTCCGTGTCCGTCCTGTCCAGGCCACGCCCAGCTCTGTCCGTGTCCGTCTTGTCCAGGCCACGCCCCATGCTGTCTGATCGTGTCTGCTTGTCTAGCCGTCCAGGGTTCCGCCCAGTGACCCGGCGGCTCTGCCCTCCTCCTCCCTGCTCTCCTCCTCGGCCCTCCCCAGCAGCTGGCACCTGTCCACCCATCGGTCGTCGGTCGCCGGCACCGTCGGCGGCCGCGGTGGCGGCTGCACGCACCTGCAACAACACGGACGCGGTGCGCTACGCCAGCCCGGCGGAGTCGACGCGACAACCTGGATTAGGCACCCTGAGGCCGTCCGACGTGATCGCCGTGGTCCGACGCCACCGACGCCCGCCGTCGCTGCCGTCGCTGCTGTCGCCGTCGCCGCAGGAGCCGCTCGCTGCTGTCGCCGCTGCCTGCGACAACGACAAGGGACCGACGGAACGACGACCTACGACGAAGATGACGGAGATGACGACCGATGACAGAGATGACGGAGGCGGAGGAGGGCGGAGGTGGATGGGGGCAGAGGCGGGGATGACGGAGGTGGAGGGAGGCGGAGGCGGGGATGACGGAGGCGGAGGAGGGCGGAGGTGGGGATGACGGAGGCGGAGGAGGGGAGGGGATGGGGTGACGGGAGATCCCGTTGCGAGTAGAGTGTTGACAGGAGAGACCCGAGCAGTGTCAGTCAGCACGCCTTGGTCGCCTCTGGAGAATAGCGGTCCTCGGTCCGTACACCAACAGGCGTAGAGGCGCTAACAAATCGGCTGATAGGACTCGCGCTCCGAATGCCCGCCGGTAGTGATGTGAGACCGGGAGCTGAACTCCTGTTCCCGCTCTGCTCCTGTTCACCACTCGGTTCAGGCGGAGACCGGGAGCTGAACTCCTGTTCTCGCTCTGCTCCTGTTCACCGCTCGGTTCAGGCGGTGACCGGGAGCTGAACTCCGGTTCCCGCTCTGCTCCTGTTCACCGCTCTGCTCCTGTTCACCGCGACGATCGGTTCAGGCGGTGACCGGGAGCTGAACTCCTGTTCCCGCTCTGCTCCTGTTCCCGCTCTGCTCCTGTTCACCGCTCGGTTCAGGCGGTGACCGGGAGCTGAACTCCTGTTTTCGCTCTGCTCCTGTTCACCGTTCGGTTCAGGCGGTGACCGGTAGCTGAACTCCTGTTCCCGCTCTGCTCCTGTTCACCGCTCGGTTCAGGCGGTGACCGGGAGCTGAACTCCTGTTCCCGCTCTGCTCCTGTTCACCGCTCTGCTCCTGTTCACTGCGACGCTCGGTTCAGGCGGTGACCGGGAGCTAAACTCCTGTTCTCGCTCTGCTCCTGTTCACCACGGCGCTCGGTTCAGGCGGTGACCGGGAGCTGAACTCCTGTTACCGCTCTGCTTCTGTTCTCGCTCTGCTCCTGTTCACCGCTCGGTTCAGGCGGTGACCGGGAGCTGAACTCCTGTTCTCGCTCTGCTCCTGTTCACCGCTCGGTTCAGGCGGTCACCGGGAGCTGAACTCCTGTTCTCGTTCTGCTCTTGGCTTCAGTCCAGGTGGCGTGCAGTACCGCCGGACAGTGCTCTGTGTACCGCCGGACAGAGCTCTGTGTACCGCCGGATAGTGCTCTGTGTACCACCGGACAGTGCTCTGTGTACCGCCGGACAGTGCTCTGTGTACCGCCGGACAGTGCTCTGTGTACCGCCGGACAGTGCTCTGTGTACCGCCGGATAGTGCTCTGTGTACCGCCGGACATTGCTCTGTGTACCGCCGGACAGTGATCTGTGTACCGCCGGACAGTGCTCTGTGTAGCGGAGCAGATGGTATCCATATTGCATGAGCCGGCGGAGGATCAGAACGGTGACCTCATGCCGCGTATTAGAGCTCGCCAAATAACAGGTTCGGCCGGGTCTCAGTCGGCCTCGGGCGTGATTTGCATGCGATAGGTATGCAGCAGCCCGCCGGCTCTGCCGGAGACGGCCGGCAGTCAACATGCTCTCTGGCGCCACCTGTTGCGGGGACTACACTGGTTCACCTCAACTCGGCTAGTCGCAGAAGTAACGGGTTCGGGGCCAGATTAGGATGGCTTGTTTGTTTACTTTGATTTGACACGATTTCAAGTCAGAAACTGTATCAGAAAGATTAAGTCAGAAACATAAGTCACTGGTGTTTTCCATTCCCTTATTTACCTTTTAAGCAAGGTTTCATGTTCAAGACACATCGATCCATCATCCATCCTACATAAGCTGTGATAGATTCGCTAAACTTTGTAGTGACGTTAATTGCAATATTTCCTTTTACATCAGCTAACGGCACAAAACTGGTAATAATTCGGCCCCTAAAAACTGGCCAAAACATGAGACTCGGGCATGTATGGCCCATCGCAGGTAAACTGGCCAAAACATGAGACTCGGGCATGTGTGGCCCATCGCAGGTAAACTGGCCAAAACATGAGACTCGGGCATGTGTGGCCCATCGCAGGTAAACTGACCAAAACATGAGACTCGGGCATGACTCGGAGATGAGATGACTCATGAGACTCATGACTCGGAGATGACTCATGAGACTCGGGCATGTGTGGCCCATCATGAGACTCGGGCATGTGTGGCCCATCGCAGGTATTCAAGACTAATCGCAGAATTGTATAGGATCATGTGAGCAAGCGAATACTACGAAAAAAATGGATGTTGCTGAGCTTTACATTCCGGCTACGTGGTTTTAAATTCCAAACAATAGTTTCCTTTAAAATGTGCAATCCAAAAACGTCGGCGGACTTGTCCCAGCAATCCCTGAACGCTCTGAGCCTCTGAGCCCTCTAAAAAGTATCACCGTGAAAACGTATAACTATAACTTTATTTATGGCTGTGTTTCGCTTAGTTATTCCACTATCTCAAGGTGAGGTTTGTCCGGCATGATTCTGTGCCAGTGAAGGTCGAGATACGGACGGCTGACTTCAGTCTTCGTTCTGCATGCTTGCTCCGTCAGCGGCCTTCTGCGTCCTTGACTCTCCGTCTCTCCACGGACTTTTCTGTCGCCGCCTCAGACGCGTCTCCCCGCCACCACCGTCTCCTGGGAGACGCACCTGTCTGGGGCCGGTGTTTGGCTCAGGTCACACCGCACCATCTGTCTCCACTCTGTCCGTTGTCACCACACCTAACTCACAGCCCCACCGCGAGCTGCTGCTCTCAGGGAGCTGTTGCGACAGGCGCCCAGAGCAAACCCGCCGTCGGCGAAACATGGGGCGCTTCGGCGTGGTGCGTCGGCTGTGTGGTGTGGAGGTGTAGGCGGCATGTTCCTCTCGCGGCCGGCTCGGTCCCCATCCGTCTGCCTGCCTCAAGCTAGGGACGTGATCGGCCATGGCGACGTGCGAATGCTCGCCAGCCCGTCATCAACCCATTCTACCTGGCCAACTTATTGCAGCCTTGCCCCTGATATATCGCCGAGTGACCACATGGCGCTGGATCAGGATAACTCGACTATGCGTGTTCCTGGGCAAAACCAGTGACATTCCGACTCGCAGTAATTTGCAATTCATATTAATACGTCGGGTCCGCTGTTTCGAAACTATAGCGGGTTTCTGGGACCTCCAGCCTCAGCCTGCGCAGGTCAACTACCGCACCGTGCCGGTAGGCGGGGAGGTGTCGGAAGGCGACACTGCCGTCTTCTCACCTGACTCCCGCTCTGGCTCCCGAACACCAACACTCGCACCAATTACCGCCTGACCTTGAAGGCTGCTCAATAATTCATATCGGCAGCAGCCGCAGCGGCGGCGGCGGTGGTGGCGGCGGAGGCGGTAGTGCCAGCGATTGTTAGTCATGGGGTCAGGGACCACGTGTTCGTGTCGAACATGTGATGCGTCACACCTCTGCCGTGTCGGTTCCAGCCAGACTGGGCGAGAGTCAGCCGGGTGCGACGGTCGCAGCCGAGCTGTAGAGGTTCGACACGGTGTTGCACGGTCCAACAGTTTCGGACACCATGTCACGCACGGTGCCGCACAGTCCGACATCCAAGTCGGCGCACGAGCGACCCTGTGCTCGAGGCCCAGCTTGCTCGTCACTCGCTGGGTTGTTCGAGGCCCAGCTTGCTCGTCACTCGTCGGCTCGTCGGCCGTGCGGCTGGTTTGGCGCGGTCACCTCGTCCGGCCGGGAAGCCCTGTTGTTTGACTGCCACGTGAGCGCGGCGCGCTTTGAAGCAGCGGCCGGCATCTTTTATGCAGTGCAGTGTTGCGTTCGTGCCCAGCGGTGCCCGAGCGGGCCGGTGTGCCGACACGAGCTGAGGAGTGACGCCCCGGCCGTGGACCCTGACCGTGCCATGTCATCATGCCAGCCGACCAATCAGCCTCTGGTGGCGGCCCTTTGTTATCCGTGCGGCGATGATTGATATCGTGGAGTAGAGGAGTGGCTTTTTGTGCCGCCTAAACACTTCCTTCGCGAAGCAAGTAAATGGCTTGGGCGGCAATGAGTCGAGTGCGGCTGCTTCCGACGGGGATGGATGGGTCTGTATCACAGTCCACGGTCACTCCTACGCTCTGACCTTCGTCCGAGAAGGACCAGCGAACTCGTATCTCATTGGCCGCTCGGCCGCTCCACCGCGCTGTTTTTCCGACTGTGCTCGCTTTACAACAGCTGCAGCCACCATTCAAGCGAGCTCCCACAGCTCTAATGCTGTCATAACCGGCAGCACGTGCCGTTTCAAAATATGTCTGCAGCGCGATAAATGGCTGGGCCGTGTGTTCAGTTCCTGCGCCGTTAGTTTGCACACGCGCCCGTTTCCGGGTCATCCACCGGCTGGCAGTCCTGGATTCTGTCGGCGCCCAGCTGGACCGCCGCCGCCGAATCTGAGCTGTTCCAGGAGCCGCGGCTGGGAGCAGTGATTCCTCACCAGCCGAGTGGTGATTCCTCACTGGCTCAACGGTGATTCCTCACCAGACGAATGGTGATTCCTCACCGGCTCATTGGTGATTCTTTACTGAATAGCTTCCGGGTCAGCTTGCGATTGGCCGAGCGGCGCCGAGTGGAGCCCGAACAGAGCCCAAGTAGCGCACAGTCCAGACGAAGGCACACAACTTGGAGACTTAACCACCTGTCTGCAGCGCCGAACACACCCTCTTACTCAGCCGAGCACACCCTCTTGTCCAGCCGAGCCCGCCCATTTGAGGCCGACAGCCCGTCGGCCTGATTAAGTAAACGCAGCTGTTTTCCGATGACGTGCAGAATCGGTCAAGGAGGCGCGGCGGTTGCCGTGGCAGGCTCAGTGGTCTCATGACATGGAGAGACGGCGCCGTGCCTGGCAGGCTCAGTGGTCTCATGACGTGGAGAGACGGCGCCGTGCCGTGGCAGGCTCAGTGGTCTCATGACGTGAAGAGACGGCGCCGTGCCTGGCAGGCTCAGTGGTCTCATGACGTGAAGAGACGGCGCCGTGCCTGGCAGGCTCAGTGGTCTCATGACGTGGAGAGACGGCGCCGTGCCTGGCAGGCTCAGTGGTCTCATGACGTGGAGAGACGGCGCCGTGCCTGGCAGACTCAGTGGTCTCATGACGTGGAAGAGACGGCGCCGTGCCTGGCAGGCTTAGTGGTCTCATGACGTGGAAGAGACGGCGCCGTGCCTGGCAGGCTCAGTGGTCTCATGACGTGAAGAGACGGCGCCGAGCCTGGCAGGCTCAGTGGTCTCATGACGTGGAGAGACGGCGCCGAGCCTGGCAGGCTCAGTGGTCTCATGACGTGAAGAGACGGCGCCGTGCCTGGCAGGCTCAGTGGTCTCATGACGTGGAGAGACGGCGCCGAGCCTGGCAGGCTCAGTGGTCTCATGACGTGAAGAGACGGCGCCGTGCCTGGCAGGCTTAGTGGTCTCATGACGTGAAGAGACGGCGCCGTGCCTGGCAGGCTCAGTGGTCTCATGACGTGGAAGAGACGGCGCCGTGCCTGGCAGGCTCAGTGGTCTCATGACGTGAAGAGACGGCGCCGAGCCTGGCAGGCTCAGTGGTCTCATGACGTGAAGAGATGGCGCCGAGCCTGGCAGGCTCAGTGGTCTCATGACGTGGAAGAGACGGCGCCGTGCCTGGCAGGCTCAGTGGTCTCATGACGTGGAGAGACGGCGCCGTGCCTGGCAGGCTCAGTGGTCTCATGACGTGGAGAGACGGCGCCGTGCCTGGCAGGCTCAGTGGTCTCATGACGTGAAGAGATGGCGCCGAGCCTGCTGCAGACGAAATTGGCCACTCTCGGCGCCTGGCAGGGATCTGCGCCTGGCAGGGATCTGCGCCTGGCAGGCATCTGCGCCTGGCAGGGATCTGCGCCTGGCAGGGATCTGCGCCTGGCAGGGATCTCCGCCTGACAGGGATCTCCGCCTGGCAGGGATCTGCGCCTGGCAGGGATCTCCTGGGGCTGATGAATGGTATAGCGGAGGCTGTGGACGACAGGAGAGAATATACTGTTCGTTTGCGGTCAGCTGTCACACCGTCACATTTTATGGGGCGGGTGGAACTCATCAACTCGACGTCTTTGAGATAGTCTTAACACGTCAATTATAATATATAGTTGATTGCGTGTTAGTGGTTTTATTTTAACAATGTTCGCGTTTGAAATGAACCCCTGCTGAAAAGACGTCTTGTCGCGGTCTTGTTGCGGTAGTCGTTAACCATTTAAATATAGGTATATTGTGCAGCGCAACGGCGTGCTGAAATATTCATCAACACATTCTGAATCACTGGCGGATCTAGGGTTCGAGTTGGGGGGGGGGGGCTAAAATTTCGCTCCGCTTCATCAGCAAAAAGTTGTTGGCCGGGGGGGGGGGGGGTGGTGGAGTCGGCTCGTTAGCGCGAAGAGTCGTTAAGCGGGGATGGGGGGGGGGTCTAAATATCACTTCCTACAGCCAATACAGGAACACGCAGGGCGGGGGCATCCTTCTATTGAATGCCCGACATGTTTCTGGGGGGGGGGGCATTTTCCCCTAATGACCCCCGGGATCCGCCAGTGGTAAAGAGACCAGACCAACCTAATTTTACCTCTTCTGTCGCTTTCGAACATTTGTGTAGCTGAGTTCATGCTGAGTCTGATCTCGACTAGTTGGAAAGGCTAAAAAATGGAGACCTCTACTCATAGCACCCATGAAATGCACCTAGATAGGTACCTAAGCATGGTGCAAAATGGGTGTCAGATTTAAAATTGGTACCTGAAATTACTTGAGTCTGGATATGACCTGAGGCCAAAGTAGCCATCCCAAACTATAGTAATTTCAAATGACCTTGACAATGAAAAATATTATCTATACACATTCCCAAGTGTGAATTTTATTTGGCTACATGTTTACAGGGAAAGAGGAAAACAACGAGACTCAAGTCCAGTCACAATTTCTCAAGTACTGTTCAAATGCATTCCCCACACGCTGTTGCGCGCTAACCGCTTTGGCGCCAAAACGCGACGTTTTTGTACCTTACTTGTAGGAATTGCTCCAGATCGAAAATAGCGCCAGACGCGCCACGCATATTTGGAAATATCGAATAGAAAGTCCAGACCCATCATACTTAGGGAGCCATAAGTCAGTCAACACTCAAGATAATGCTTTTGAATTTGGTTTGGGCATCGGAAATACTTGGTTCTCCAATATATATATTCCGGCTTTTGAATATTATTTTATATTTGATATGATTCGATGACAAACTGCTTTTTGGAGAGAAAAATCCACAAAATCAAAATTTCCAAACATATTCAAAAACCGGAACATATATTGGAGAACGAAGTGTGGACAATACCCAAACCGAATTTAACAGCAATATCTTTAGTTTTTGATGACTTATGGCTACTAAGTATGATGGGTCTGGATGTTGTATTCGACATTCCCAAATATGCACGCGCCACTTTCCCTACTGCTAC
>JAXIVJ010002516.1:0-108020 GCA_036785665.1 Chirona hameri
AGACGTCGCGAGACGAGGGCTGATGAGAGACGACGCGAGACGAGGGCTGATGAGACGACGCGAGACGAGGGCTGATGAGACGACGCGAGACGAGGGCTGATGAGACGACGCGAGACGAGGGCTGATGAGACGACGCGAGACGAGGGCTGATGAGACGACGCGAGACGAGGGCTGATGAGACGACGCGAGACGAGGGCTGATGAGACAGACGCGAGACGAGGGCTGATGAGACAACGCGAGACGAGGGCTGATGAGACAACGCGAGACGAGGGCTGATGAGACGACGCGAGACGAGGCTGATGAGACGACGCGAGAAGAGGGCTGATGAGACGACGCGAGACGAAGCAAGAGAGACGACGCGAGACGAGGGCTGGTGCGACGACGCGAGACGAGGGCTGATGAGAGACGACGCGACACGAGGGGCTGATGAGAGACGACGCGAGACGAGGGCTGATGAGAGACGACGCGACACGAGGGCTGATGAGAGACGACGCGAGACGAGGGCTGATGAGACGACACGAGACGAGGGCTGATGAGACGACGCGAGACGAGGCCTGAGAGACGACGCGACACGAGGGCTGATGAGAGACGACGCGACACGAGGGCTGATGAGAGACGACGCGAGACGAGGGCTGATGAGAGACGACGCGAGACGAAGCCTGAGAGACGACGCGAGACGAGGGCTGACGCGAGACGATGGGAAGTGAGGACAGGCGGCGACCGGAACGGTGGGAACACGGGACAGGTGAACGGAACGGAGGGGGAAACGCCCGGATCAGTGAAATAGAGGAAATACTCGGCTGGAGGACGCGGACAAGATTCATTCACAATAGAACAGAAAGTCGAGAAATCATAATTTATACGACGCATTTTTGCTAGGTTGCATTTCCGACAATAACGCTGTACTACAACAGGAGACTGTCAATCAAAATCCAGACCTTTGGAACTAGTAAAAAGGTTCGCAGATGTGCCACTCCGCCACAGCACGGCGTAGAATCTCCGCGACTGGCATGTATATCCGCCGCGTAACGGTCGACAATGACAAGCGCGCTACACAACTCTGCAACTTAGCCCCGGCGAGGCTGCAGGTTTCATCACGAAATTGTCATCTGACAGCCTGCCGGTGGCAGATGTGCCAGTGCGTCGCAGTTTCGCCATCATTTGAGTGGCAGGTGTGCGCGGATCGATGGTATGATGGGGGAGGGGGGGGGTGGGCACCAGAGCAGAGAGCGAGGCACTTGTTCTCTACTCCGCGAACGGGAATGTCACGTACCAATGTCGAATTAGACAGCTTCGCCGACAGGATCAACAGCAGGAAGGCTTCATCCGGAGATTATAATTAACTCAGGCAGTTAACCTAATTCACGCCGAGCTTATTTCACTTTCCCACGTTGGCGCACCGACACAAACGGCCGGACGTTGAGACGTTGACGCGACAACGGGCCGTGACCGTGACGTTGGCGCACAGACACAAACGGCCGGACGTTGAGACGTTGACGCGACAACGGGCCGTGACCGTGACGTTGGCGCACAGACACAAACGGCCGGACGTTGAGACGTTGACGCGACAACGGGCCGTGGCCGTGACGTTGGCGCACCGACACAAACGGCCGGACGTTGAGACGTTGACGCGACAACGGGCCGTGACCGTGACGTTGGCGCACAGACACAAACGGCCGGACGTTGAGACGTTGACGCGACAACGGGCCGTGGCCGTGACGTTGGCGCACCGACACAAACGGCCGGACGTTGAGTCGTTGACGCGACAACGGGCCGTGACCGTGACGTTGGCGCACAGACCGTGATGCGACCTGTCATTGCACTGCTTGTCACCGACTCCCAGAAGTCATTTTTATGCATTCAGCCGTCACCAGAACCTTCTCACAACAACAACAAAAAACTCTAGTGCCCTCCAACAGACAGCTGTCGGCTCCCCGCGGCCCGCCCTCTGTCCTGTCACCCAGCTCTCCCAGACATCCAGTCCTCCTGGATACGTCCAGCTGTTCTCTTCTCTCCCGCCAGTCGGCTCCCCGCCCTCTGTCATGTCACCCAGCTTTCCCAGACATCCAGTCCCTCCCTGGATGCGTCCAGCTGTTCTCTTCTCTCCCGCCAGTCGGCTCCCCGCGGCCCGCCCTCTGTCCTGTCACCCAGCTCTCCCAGACATCCCAGTCCTCCCTGGATACGTCCAGCTGTTCTCTTCTCTCCCGCCAGTCGGCTCCCCGCCCTCTGTCCTGTCACCCAAGCTTTCCCAGACATCCAGTCCTCCCTGGATACGTCCAGCTGTTTTCTTCTCTCCCGCCAGTCGGCTCCCCGCGGCCCGCCCTCTGTCCTGTCACCCAGCTCTCCCAGACATCCAGTCCTCCCTGGATACGTCCAGCTGTTCTCTTCTCTCCGCCAGTCGGCTCCCCGCCCTCTGTCCTGTCACCCAGCTCTCCCAGACATCCAGTCCTCCCTGGATACGTCCAGCTGTTCTCTTCTCTCCCGCCAGTCGGCTCCCCGCCCTCTGTCCTGTCACCCAGCTCTCCAGACATCCAGTCCTCCCTGGATACGTCCAGCTGTTCTCTTCTCTCCCGCCAGTCGGCTCCCCGCCCTCTGTCCTGTCACCCAGCTCTCCCAGACATCCAGTCCTCCCTGGATACGTCCAGCTGTTTTCTTCTCTCCCGCCAGTCGGCGACCAGCATCTCCTCTCCTCTCTCTTCTCCTCTCCCAGCTGGGTGCCTCTCTCCCCACACACAGCTGCCACCCAGTCCAGTCTCACCTCCCCAGGTGCCGTTGGTACCCAGTCTAACTCCAGCTCTTCAGGTGACGTCGGCAGTTACCCACTCCCTGGCCTTGGCCAGCCAGCCAGCCCCAGCCCAGCCCAGCCCCCCCCCCCCCCCCCCCCCCCCCCGGTCAGTCACCACCACTGCTGCTGTGACTCAGTCAGTATCCGGCCGACCGGCCGGTACACCCGTGACGTCATAACCGTCACTACCACGCCGCCGCTACCGCCACCGCCGCCACCGCCGCCACCGCCACCGCCGCCACCGCCACCGACCGCACAGGGCAGCCAGCCGGCCTTTCGTGCGTATGTCTGTCTGTCTGTGTGTCTGCCGTCCTCCCTCTCCGCAGCCCGACCAGCTGGGTGCCAGCCCGCCGTTCGTGCGTATGTCTGTATGTCTGTGTGTCTGCCGTCCTCCCTCTCCGCAGCCCGACCAGCTGGGTGCCAGCCCGCCGTTCGTGCGTATGTCTGTCTGTCTGTGTGTCTGCCGTCCTCCCTCTCCGCAGCCCGACCAGCTGGGTGCCAGCCCGCCGTTCGTGCGTATGTCTGTCTGTCTGTGTGTCTGCCGTCCTCCCTCTCCGCAGCCCGACCAGCTGGGTGCCAGCCGGCCGTTCGTGCGTATGTCTGTCTGTCTGTGTGTCTGCCGTCCTCCCTCTCCGCAGCCCGACCAGCTGGGTGCCAGCCGGCCGTTCGTGCGTATGTCTGTCTGTCTGTGTGTCTGCCGTCCTCCCTCTCCGCAGCCCGACCAGCTGGGTGCCAGCCGGCCGTTCGTGCGTATGTCTGTCTGTCTGTGTGTCTGCCGTCCTCCCTCTCCGCAGCCCGACCAGCTGGGTGCCAGCCGGCCGTTCGTGCGTATGTCTGTCTGTCTGTGTGTCTGCCGTCCTCCCTCTCCGCAGCCCGAC
The DNA here is from genome assembly GCA_036785665.1 of Chirona hameri. Taxonomy (NCBI): domain Eukaryota; kingdom Metazoa; phylum Arthropoda; class Thecostraca; order Balanomorpha; family Balanidae; genus Chirona; species Chirona hameri. The sequence goes on from JAXIVJ010002516.1 coordinate 3,664, forward strand.
CAGCTGGGTGCCAGCCGGCCGTTCGTGCGTATGTCTGTCTGTCTGTGTGTCTGCCGTCCTCCCTCTCCGCAGCCCGACCAGCTGGGTGCCAGCCGGCCGTTCGTGCGTATGTCTGTCTGTCTGTGTGTCTGCCGTCCTCCCTCTCCGCAGCCCGACCAGCTGGGTGCCAGCCGGCCGTTCGTGCGTATGTCTGTCTGTCTGTGTGTCTGCCGTCCTCCCTCTCCGCAGCCCGACCGCACAGGCAGCCAGCCGGCCGTTCGTGCGTATGTCTGTCTGTCTGTGTGTCTGCCGTCCTCCCTCTCCGCAGCCCGACCAGCTGGGTGCCAGCCGGCCGTTCGTGCGTATGTCTGTCTGTCTGTGTGTCTGCCGTCCTCCCTCTCCGCAGCCCGACCGCACAGGCAGCCAGCCGGCCGTTCGTGCGTATGTCTGTCTGTCTGTGTGTCTGCCGTCCTCCCTCTCCGCAGCCCGACCAGCTGGGTGCCAGCCGGCCGTTCGTGCGTATGTCTGTCTGTCTGTGTGTCTGCCGTCCTCCCTCTCCGCAGCCCGACCAGCTGGGTGCCACGCCAGACGGCGGGAGCACAGCGTCAACGTAGCCGTGACCGTGACGTGACGTGGACGTGGACGTGGACGTGACGGGGACGTGACGGGGACGTGACCGTGAACGTGACGTGGACGTGGACGTGGACGTGAACGTGACGTGGACGTGGACGTGGACGCGACGTAGACGGGGCCGTAACGCGAATGCGGTGTGGCCTAGACGTGCCCGTCTCGACACGGCCCGCACTCCCGCACAGACATTCGAATCGGTCCGACACGATTCAAAAGCAAAAACTCGTCCCTGGGGGACTACAACGGTTACCCGGCGTGGTGGCGAACGATGGTCGTCAGTGTCCCAAAATGTGTCGATTTAAGTGGGAAATGACACCCAAATGTGAATAATTTTCCACTCTCACTCCCCATTTAGCCTGTCTGCCCCCTGTCTGATACCTGTCTGACGCCTGTCTGACCACCATATTCAAAACAAATCCATATTGTACCATTTTCTACATAATTTTATAATCTCATGGTCTTTTTTTGGCTCGAATTTTCCACTCTGGCACCCAAGCAAAAGTGAAATTTTGTGACACTGATGGTCGTTGGTCGCCGCCCGACAGGCGCCGGCAGAACAGCAGGGGGCCGACCAAAGTCGCCACGCGCAGACACCAAATAATGAATGCTATCTACGTCAAGGTCATGGTATGGGAGATCTGTGAGATACTGAAGAAAGCGCGACCGATGTCAGCCCGAAAGCCTGTTAAATTGTATAACATACCCTCAATCCGGCATGTTTACTGTTTAGGGCAACTCTCATACTAAAATAGCATGTTAGACTACAAGTGATAGTATGAGTACTATCGACACCATTGACCCTATCCTCAAATATTACTCTAAAAGTTGAAAAATAAAAAAAATGCAAATTATTCCGATATATTTCAAGCACAGCTCTTCGTCTGTCGTTAACCTAACCTAGTCGCACAATGCAGAAATCGTCTCAATTGCCTTATTCACAAAATTCAAATTCAAAATTCCACAAAATTCAAATAATGCACTCCGTGACTATTTCATATCCCACCCCTCAGTTCCAATATCCATCTCACGATTCACATCCAATCACAACATGCAATTCATACAGCAGCAAGCAGCTTGGGTTTAGGCATACAACATACATTCTAAAACATCTTACAAGTACCGCGTAGCTATCCACAATACCTAGTGTGGAAGAAGTTGCCATGATGTAGTATTGTCATTAATTTTAGGCCTCGCATCTCGAATGCAAATAGATTCAGCGATCCTCCTATCCGCTTCGTCTCTGCAGACACGCAGGATTCTGGCAGTCAAGGTGGTGTCATTAGGACTGAGTTCCGGATGTTTTTGAGTGGCATGGTCCCCGAGTGGTGTATCCGCCTCCCCATTGATTCCACCCCTCCGATGTTCGTTATATCTGTCTCACTGGCCTGTAGTCTCCCCTATATAATTATCCCCACAGTGACTACATGTCAATTCATAGACCACATTTTTAGTCCCACACTTCTTCTTCAGCCCCGCGTGGCACGAATGGCAGCGCCTACGTCCAGAGGGACATGGTAGTGGATTCAGACGTGACCTGACGAGCCGCTTCTTCAACGTATTGCTGTTGGTCCAGGCTATTTCAACTGGGAGACCCGAGCTTCTTGCCACGCTCTTCACCTGTGCATTCGAGATGCCTGTGCATTCGAGATGCCTGTGCACCTGTGCATTCTTCACCTATTTGCATTCGAGATGCGAGGCCTAAAATTAATGACAATACTACATCATGGCAACTTCTTCCACACTAGGTATTGTGGATAGTTACGCGGTACTTGTAAGATGTTTTAGAATGTATGTTGTATGCCTAAACCCAAGCTGCTTGCTGCTGTATGAATTGCATGTTGTGATTGGATGTGAATCGCGAGATGGATATTGGAACTGAGGGGTGGGATATGAAATAGTCACGGAGTGCATTATTTGAATTTTGTGGGCATAGATAAGGCATAGATGATGCGGTTCCACTGCGTTCTACCGAATGGCTCCCAGCTTCCGACCGATCGGGGTCGACTGCCGACCGATCTGAGCCCCGCGCCCTGGGTGGTGCTGCCACCTACACCAGGTCAGCGCAACTACAGCTTTCCGGAGCTGCCGCTGGAGCGCGGGCGGATGCGGTGGAACTGCACGGACACTTGCCGGGGATCAGTGGGCAGCACCGGGAGAGTGGCGCTGAACAGTCAGGATCTCAAATTCCCGTTCACGTCTCTGACCAGCGAAGGCCGGGTGACGCCGCCCAGTTCCGCCTGCAGCTGCAGCGTCTCAACTCTGCTGGAGCAGGCGGGGCCGCGCTTGGAGCGGCTCGCGAGCGCCACCTGGTGAACCCGCCACGCCTGACGCTGCGTCAGACCCGTCAAGCAGAGGCTCGTGCTTCTACCACATCCTCGCACAAGTTGAAGATAGGCCACCTGAACGTCCGATCTCTAACAGCCCACCTGGACGAGGTGAACGACCTGCTGACGACCGAGAAACTCGACATCCTATGCCTCAGTGAGACATGGCTGTCACCGACCGTCGATTCGCGGATGCTTGTCTTCCCAGGCTACATCCTGACTCGGCAAGATAGACCGTCTGGAAAAGCTGGTGGTGGGGTCGCCATCGTCTACCGCAACTCGCTGGCAATAGAGTCCATGCAAGTCCCAGCTGCAGGCTCCACCCTGGAGTCCGTCTGGGTTCAGCTATCCAGTCGCTCCCCAGTGATCGTCGGAGCCGTTTATCGGCCGCCCGCGGGTGCTACAGGACCAGCAATCGACGATCTGCACAGCCAGCTGACCCACGTCTTGGCGCGAGACAAGCCGACCTACCTATTAGGTGACACAAACTTTGACGTTCTGCGCCCAGACAAGCCTGGTGTGACGTCATACATGCAACATCTGAGTGACCTCTCCTTGACACAAGTCATCATTCATCCGACTCACCCTGGAGTCAATGCGTCACTCATTGACCATTTCATCACCAACAGGCCGGAGCTCACATCAAAGGCTGCCGTCACCACCGTCAGCGTCAGCGACCACGACCTGATATCTGCGCAGGTCGCTGACGTCCGGCAGCGGCACATCCCGGACACCATCACCATGCGCTCCACCAGACGTGTCAATCAAGATGGTCTGTGTCTGGACCTGCTCCAGACGGACTGGAATCCTGTTTATGAAGCCGACACGGTGTCTGACAAATGGCACAGCTTCCTCGCTCAGTGGGATCCAGTCATAAATCAACATATGCCGATGAGAACCATAAGACTTAAACATCGTTCCTACCCGTGGATGGAGGACGCCGCAGTCCGAGAGGCCATGACCGCACGCGACATGGCACGAGCGGACAGAGACCACATACCGTGCGAGGAAACTGCCAGCGAGTTCCGTGACCGCCGGAACGCCGTGAAGGTGGTCATCAATCGAGCCTGCACGGACTTCTATAAGACGTCCTTCAAAAACTCGCGCAGCAGAACTTGGAAGGACATCCGGCAATTCCTCATCGCATCAAAGAAGGCCGAGACAAGGACCTCCATTGCAGCGGACCGAGATCCTGACTGGGCCAACCGACTCAACCACTTCTTTGCATCTGTGGGCCCCAGCGTGGCGGACGCACTCGCTGCGAGCGACACGGGAGAGCCACTGCCGCCGCGTCCGCCTCGTGTGTGCAGCGGCGAGTTCGCGCCGCGTCCGGCCACGCTCCCGGAACTATCCGCAGCTCTACAGAGGATGGGCTCGTCACGTGCGTGTGGTGCTGACGGCATCACCATCGAGATGTTGAAGATGACCTTCGCTGTGACTGGCCCACTTCTCCTGCATATCATTAACTCGTCCATCACAAACTGTCAGCTGCCAGACCAATGGAAGACAGCTACAGTTATACCACTTCACAAGAAGGGCGACCCCAGTGATCCCAACAACTATAGGCCGATCTCTATTTTATCTGTAGTGGCCAAACTTTGTGAACGTGTCGTGTGCTCTCAACTTATGACGTATCTCACCAGTCATCACATACTATGTCCCCAACAGTACGGGTTCCGGCCGGGCTTGTCTACGGAGTCGGCGCTGCTCGACGCTGTCATCCACGCTACAGAAAACATCGACAAGGGCATGGTAACATCGCTTGTCACTACTGACACATCCAAGGCCTTCGACAGCGTCGAGCACGGCCGGCTCCTGGACAAGCTCGGCTGGTATGGCATACAGCCTGACTGGTTCTCCGCCTGGCTCAGTGGACGCACCCAGTCTATCAAGGGTAGCTCATCGGGTCTACTTGAGGTCACGCACGGCGTGATCCAGGGCTCTGTGCTCGGTCCCGTGCTGTTTCTCGTGTTCACCAATGACCTGTCGCAGCACATTGACCATGGCAACATCATCATGTACGCGGATGACACCCAGTTCCTTGACGTTGACCTGCCGTCAAACATTCTGGCCCTTAAATCACGTGTCGAAAATACCCTTTCAGTGGCCTTGCAATGGTTTACCCAAAACAGGCTCAAAATCAACCCTGCGAAAACTGAAATGATCATGCTGAAATCCCGACGTCTCAAATCCGACACCAACATTTCGGTGAAATTTGGAAGTGATGAAATATCTCCATCGGACAGCGTCAAGGTGCTGGGTGTCACCATCGATTCCCATCTGCTCTGGGAGCAGCATGTGTCCCATGTAGTGCAACGCTGTTACTGTGTGCTGATTGGCCTAGCTAGGATGCGCCACCGTCTCCCTCGATGTACCAGACAGATGCTAATAGAAGCACTGGTGTTCCCCCATATCCGTTATTGCATAACGGTGTGGGGAAGCTGCACTAAGACTCAAAGGTACCGAGTTCAGAAAGTGATCAATTTCGGTGCTCGAATCGTGAGTGGCCTTGATCGACGTGAACATGTGACACCGGTGCTGCGGCAGCTTAGTTGGAGAAAGGTTGACGAGATGGTGGCTGAACGCGATGTCGCTACCATGCGCCGCCTCGTCACCGCGCCCAATGCGCCTGTACTCCTGCGTGACCGAGTCGTCAGTCGATCTGAAGTGTCGAGCCGTCAGACGCGCGAGACGGATGACGGCCAGCTGCAGCTGCCCAGAGTGAGGACAGAGTTTGCGCGACGTGGCTTCCTATACAGAGCCACGAAAAGCTGGAATAACCTACCCCTAGATGTGAGACGGACAGTTGGTCACTTGCGTCGCGGTGCTGTCGGTGTCGATATCTACAATGCATAATCATTAATCATACAATATCACAGGATATTCCATCCGATGTGTGTGCATATATCCGTCGCCTGTATTATTTAGCCTTTTCTCATCTTAATTTTACATGTACGATTTTATGCGAATGGGTGAATTAAGTGACGTGCTCTTAAAAACTGTAATGACGTGGATACCATAAAAGCCATCGCATGGAGGTTCCGAATATACATCTGTATCTGTATCTGTAAGGCAATTGAGACGATTTCTGCATTGTGCGACTAGGTTTAGGGTTAACGACAGACGAAGAGCTGTGCTCGAAATATATCGGAATAATTTATATTTTTTTTATTTTTCAACTTTTATAGTAATATTTGAGGATAGGGTCAATGGTGTCGATAGTACTCATAATGATTTTCCTCACAACGCTGAGCACAATTTACAAGTGATATTGTTAATGCTGGGAATTTGACAATGCATTAATTCATTCATTCACCAGATCATCTCAGATAAGCCACAAAATGGACAGAGGAGCCAACAGCTGACATCTACCACGGCCAGAGGCGTTAACAGCTGACATCTTCCACGGGCAGAGGCGCTAACAGCTGACATCTTCCACGGCCAGAGGCGCTAACAGCTGACATCTTCCACGGGCAGAGGCGCCAACAGCTGACATCATCCACGGGCAGAGGCGCTAACAGCTGACATCTTCCACGGCCAGAGGCGCTAACAGCTGACATCTTCCACGGCCAGAGGCGTTAACAGCTGACATCTTCCACGGGCAGAGGCGCCAACAGCTGACATCTTCCACGGCCAGAGGCGCTAACAGCTGACATCTTCCACGGCCAGAGGCGCTAACAGCTGACATCTTACACAGCCAGAGGCGTTAACAGCTGACATCTTCCACGGGCAGAGGCGCTAACAGCTGTTCGCCGCTGACTCAGACCTCAGTCAGCGGATAACTGATGACGTCACCACCACCTCTGCAGCCGGGCCGTTCGCTGGCAAGCTGCAGATACGGTGCAATCAGGTAGCCGTCACGGTTATCAAGCTCCTGGTACTCAGGCTGGCGATAATATTCACTGTTCAATGTCCAATCCACCGGCTAAATAATACCTATGCAGGAAGACCGCAACGCAATCGGACTACTGTCCAAGTGCACCGAAGATAAACGTGTGCACAAGGGTGGAAACGAGTGAAAGGGTGGACAAAGGTCATCGCTGTCATGCACCAGAAAAATACACATTTCCTGATTGCAATGCAAATCTAAGCAAATCTTTAAAAAGGAAAATGCGTTTTAAATTAGCGCCAAAACAGCAAAACTTGATATAGTTGTTGTTATGTTATCAAACTTTCTGGGCTTCCGTTCCCAACTAAACCCTTGTCTCGTTCTGGACCCACCAGCGCGAGCCAGCGAGCCAGCGAGCTGTAGCTGTGTGGGCGAGTTCCGGCCACCAGGCAGGTGTGGGCGATTTGAGACAACAGCTGGGAAGGCATCTCAGCGGCGCGGCGCGGCTTGAGGGGGAGGTGGAGGGGAGGGGGGGGAGAGCGTGGGCGGAATAGGAGCCGAGGAGTCTCACCTAGCGCCGGAAGCGGTAATAGGTTAACGACACCAACCGGGCCGACGGGAGTCTGATCTGCCAACGTAGGTGTAACTTAGTAAAGGAATCGCGGGTGTAACTACCAGCGGATAACGCACGCTACCTAGATGTAACTACCCAGAAGTAGTGGTTACCAATTACCAGCGACCAAGTCCGCGGCGGCATCCAAGCTGATGATGATGATGATAATGATTGGGGTTTTAGGGCGTCGGAAATAGGAATCCGGGCCTGAATCATAGGCGTACACAAGAGGGGGGGGGGGGGCAAAGGGGGAAATTGCCCCCCCCCCTGAAGGTCTGTACGTGTCCCCTTTGGTCTAAAAAATGAATGTTTTTTTTCAGAGAAAAATGGTGAAAATATGCCCTTTTAAAAATATAGCGGGCCAAATCCGGTGAGTTTTTTTTGGTGGGGGTACTTTATGCCACCCTGAACAAAAATTGTCCCCTCCTGGAGCGAATCCTGGGTACGCTACTGGCCTGAATAAAGCGAATTAGTCTGACTGAGACAGAACCGACCGTCAGCCGCGAGAGTCGAGTGAGGTGGCGGCAGCTGATCAGTATCCGGACAGCTGACCAGTATCCGGACAGCTGATACAGTATCCGGACAGCTGATACAGTATCCGGACAGCTGATACAGTATCCGGACAGCTGATATAGTATCCGGACAGCTGATATAGTATCCGGACAGCTGACCAGTATCCGGACAGCTGATCAGTATCCGGACAGCTGATCAGTATCCGGACAGCTGATACAGTATCCGGACAGTTGATACAGTATCTGGACAGCTGATACAGTATCCGGACAGCTGATCAGTATCCGGACAGCTGATCAGTATCCGGACAGCTGATCAGTACCCGGACAGTTGATACAGTATCCGGACAGCTGATCAGTATCCGGACAGCTGATCAGTATCCGGACAGCTGATACAGTATCCGGACAGCTGATCAGTATCCGGACAGCTGATATAGTATCCGGACAGCTGATCAGTATCCGGACAGCTGATCAGTATCCGGACAGTTGATACAGTATCCGGACAGCTGATCAGTATCCGGACAGCTGATCAGTATCCGGACAGCTGATCAGTATCCGGACAGCTGATCAGTATCCGGACAGTTGATACAGTATCCGGACAGCTGATCAGTATCCGGACAGTTGATACAGTATCCGGACAGCTGATCAGTATCCGGACAGTTGATACAGTATCCGGACAGCTGATCAGTATCCGGACAGCTGATCAGTATCCGGACACGTCGGTCTGCCGCCTCCGCAGGAAGGAGGCCACACCGGGCACGGAGGAACGCCGACCACCTGCCGCGTGTCTGTCTCACCGTGAGTCCGTCTGTCGGTCCGTCCGTCTGACCGTGAGTCCGTCTGTCGGACCGTCCGTCTGACCGTGAGTCCGTCTGTCGGTCCGTTCGTCTGACCGTGAGTCCGTCTGTCGGTCCGTTCGTCTGACCGTGAGTCCGTCTGTCGGTCCGTCCGTCTGACCGTGAGTCCGTCTGTCGGTCCGTCCGTCTGACCGTGAGTCCGTCTGTCGGTCCGTCCGTCTGACCGTGAGTCCGTCTGTCGGTCCGTTCGTCTGACCGTGAGTCCGTCTGTCGGTCCGTTCGTCTGACCGTGAGGCCGTTCGTCTGACCGTGAGTCCGTCTGTCGGTCCGTCCGTCTGACCGTGAGTCTGTCTGTCGGTCCGTCCGTCTGACCGTGAGTCCGTCTGTCGGTCCGTCCGTCTAACCGTGAGTCTGTCTGTCGGTCCGTTCGTCTGACCGTGAGTCCGTCTGTCGGTCCGTTCGTCTGACCGTGAGTCCGTCTGTCGGTCCGTTCGTCTGACCGTGAGTCCGTCTGTCGGTCCGTTCGTCTGACCGTGAGTCCGTCTGTCGGTCCGTCCGTGAGTCCGTCTGTCGGTCCGTCCGTCTGACCGTGAGTCCGTCTGTCGGTCCGTTCGTCTGACCGTGAGTCCGTCTGTCGGTCCGTTCGTCTGACCGTGAGTCCGTCTGTCGGTCCGTTCGTCTGACCGTGAGTCCGTCTGTCGGTCCGTTCGTCTGACCGTGAGTTCGTCTGTCGGTCCGTCCGTCTGACCGTGAGTCTGTCTGTCGGTCCGTTCGTCTGACCGTGAGTCCGTCTGTCGGTCCGTTCGTCTGACCGTGAGTCCGTCTGTCGGTCCGTTCGTCCGTCCTTCCTTTCGTCAGTATTTCCGTCCGTTTGCTTGGCCGCCCAACCACCCCTTCGTTTGTCTATTCGTCTTTATGTCGGTTCGTCTATCTGTCCTTCACTCGCTCGTCTGTCCGTATGTTCGTCCGCCATTCCTTCCGTTCTTCCATTCGTCTGCTTTTCCTTCCGCGTGGCGGTTCGTAGACATCGCATGGACGGAACGCGAGACAAGCTACGGAACTGACCCAGAGCAGCCGGCGAGACAAGCTACGGAACTGACCCAGAGCAGCCGGCGAGACAAGCTACGGAACTAACCCAGAGCAGCCGACGAGACAAGCTACGGAACTGACCCAGAGCAGCCGGCGAGACAAGCTACGGAACTGACCCAGAGCAGCCGGCGAGACAAGCTACGGAACTGACCCAGAGCAGCCGACGAGACAAGCTACGGAACTAACCCAGAGCAGCCGACGAGACAAGCTACGGAACTAACCCAGAGCAGCCGACGAGACAAGCTACGGAACTAACCCAGAGCAGCCGACGAGACAAGCTACGGAACTAACCCAGAGCAGCCGACGAGACAAGCTACGGAACTGACCCAGAGCAGCCGGCGAGACAAGCTACGGAACTGACCCAGAGCAGCCGGCGAGACAAGCTACGGAACTGACCCAGAGCAGCCGGCGAGACAAGCTACGGAACTGACCCAGAGCAGCCGGCGAGACAAGCTACGGAACTAACCCAGAGCAGCCGGCGAGACAAGCTACGGAACTGACCCAGAGCAGCCGGCGAGACAAGCTACGGAACTAACCCAGAGCAGCCGGCGAGACAAGCTACGGAACTGACCCAGAGCAGCCGGCGAGACAAGCTACGGAACTAACCCAGAGCAGCCGGCGAGACAAGCTACGGAACTAACCCAGAGCAGCACTGACAGAGCAGCCGGCGAGACAAGCTACGGAACTGACCCAGAGCAGCCGGCGAGACAAGCTACGGAACTGACCCAGAGCAGCCGGCGAGACAAGCTACGGAACTAACCCAGAGCAGCCGGCGAGACAAGCTACGGAACTGACCCAGAGCAGCCGGCGAGACAAGCTACGGAACTAACCCAGAGCAGCCGGCGAGACAAGCTACGGAACTGACCCAGAGCAGCCGGCGAGACAAGCTACGGAACTAACCCAGAGCAGCCGGCGAGACAAGCTACGGAACTAACCCAGAGCAGCACTGACAGAGCAGCCGGCGAGACAAGCTACGGAACTAACCCAGAGCAGCACTGACAGAGCAGCCGGCGGGACAAGCTACGGAACTAACCCAGAGCAGCACTGACAGACTGACAGAGCAGTCTCAGAGCACTGACAGAGCAGCCGGCGAGACAAGCTACGGAACTGACCCAGAGCAGCACTGACAGACTGACAGAGCAGTCTCAGAGCACTGACAGAGCAGCCGACGGGACAAGCTACGGAACTGACCCAGAGCAGCACTGACAGACTGACAGAGCAGTCTCAGAGCACTGACAGAGCAGCCGGCGAGACAGACGGCGGAACTAACCCAGAGCAGCCGACGAGACAAGCTACGGAACTAACCCAGAGCAGCACTGACAGAGCAGCCGGCGAGACAAGCTACGGAACTGACCCAGAGCAGCACTGACAGACTGACAGAGCAGTCTCAGAGCACTGACAGAGCAGCCGGCGAGACAAGCTACGGAACTGACCCAGAGCAGCACTGACAGACTGACAGAGCAGTCTCAGAGCACTGACAGAGCAGCCGACGGGACAAGCTACGGAACTGACCCAGAGCAGCACTGACAGACTGACAGAGCAGTCTCAGAGCACTGACAGAGCAGCCGGCGAGACAGACGGCGGAACTAACCCAGAGCAGCCGACGAGACAAGCTACGGAACTAACCCAGAGCAGCACTGACAGAGCAGCCGGCGGGACAAGCTACGGAACTGACCCAGAGCAGCACTGACAGACTGACAGAGCAGTCTCAGAGCACTGACAGAGCAGCCGGCGAGACAAGCTACGGAACTGACCCAGAGCAGCACTGACAGACTGACAGAGCAGTCTCAGAGCACTGACAGAGCAGCCGACGGGACAAGCTACGGAACTGACCCAGAGCAGCACTGACAGACTGACAGAGCAGTCTCAGAGCACTGACAGAGCAGCCGGCGAGACAGACGGCGGAACTAACCCAGAGCAGCCGACGAGACAAGCTACGGAACTAACCCAGAGCAGCACTGACAGAGCAGCCGGCGAGACAAGCTACGGAACTGACCCAGAGCAGCACTGACAGACTGACAGAGCAGTCTCAGAGCACTGACAGAGCAGCCGGCGAGACAGACGGCGGAACTAACCCAGAGCAGCCGACGAGACAAGCTACGGAACTAACCCAGAGCAGCACTGACAGAGCAGCCGGCGAGACAAGCTACGGAACTAACCCAGAGCAGCACTGACAGACTGACAGAGCAGTCTCAGAGCACTGACAGAGCAGCCGGCGAGACAAGCTACGGAACTGACCCAGAGCAGCACTGACAGACTGACAGAGCAGTCTCAGAGCACTGACAGAGCAGCCGGCGAGACAGACGGCGGAACTAACCCAGAGCAGCCGACGAGACAAGCTACGGAACTAACCCAGAGCAGCACTGACAGAGCAGCCGGCGGGACAAGCTACGGAACTAACCCAGAGCAGCACTGACAGACTGACAGAGCAGTCTCAGAGCACTGACAGAGCAGCCGGCGAGACAAGCTACGGAACTGACCCAGAGCAGCCGACGGCACTGACAGAGCAGTCTCAGAGCACTGACAGAGCAGCCGGCGAGATAAGCTACGGAACTAACCCAGAGCAGCACTGACAGAGCAGCCGGCGAGACAAGCTACGGAACTGACCCAGAGCAGCACTGACAGAGCAGCCGGCGAGACAAGCTACGGAACTAACCCAGAGCAGCACTGACAGACTGACAGAGCAGTCTCAGAGCACTGACAGAGCAGCCGGCGAGACAGACGGCGGAACTAACCCAGAGCAGCCGACGAGACAAGCTACGGAACTAACCCAGAGCAGCACTGACAGAGCAGCCGGCGGGACAAGCTACGGAACTAACCCAGAGCAGCACTGACAGACTGACAGAGCAGTCTCAGAGCACTGACAGAGCAGCCGGCGAGACAAGCTACGGAACTGACCCAGAGCAGCCGACGGCACTGACAGAGCAGTCTCAGAGCACTGACAGAGCAGCCGGCGAGACAAGCTACGGAACTAACCCAGAGCAGCCGACGAGACAAGCTACGGAACTAACCCAGAGCAGCCGACGAGACAAGCTACGGAACTGACCCAGAGCAGCACTGACAGAGCAGCCGGCGAGACAAGCTACGGAACTAACCCAGAGCAGCACTGACAGACTGACAGAGCAGTCTCAGAGCACTGACAGAGCAGCCGGCGAGACAGACGGCGGAACTAACCCAGAGCAGCCGACGAGACAAGCTACGGAACTAACCCAGAGCAGCACTGACAGAGCAGCCGGCGGGACAAGCTACGGAACTAACCCAGAGCAGCACTGACAGACTGACAGAGCAGTCTCAGAGCACTGACAGAGCAGCCGGCGAGACAAGCTACGGAACTGACCCAGAGCAGCACTGACAGACTGACAGAGCAGTCTCAGAGCACTGACAGAGCAGCCGACGGGACAAGCTACGGAACTGACCCAGAGCAGCACTGACAGACTGACAGAGCAGTCTCAGAGCACTGACAGAGCAGCCGGCGAGACAGACGGCGGAACTAACCCAGAGCAGCCGACGAGACAAGCTACGGAACTAACCCAGAGCAGCACTGACAGAGCAGCCGGCGAGACAAGCTACGGAACTGACCCAGAGCAGCACTGACAGACTGACAGAGCAGTCTCAGAGCACTGACAGAGCAGCCGGCGAGACAAGCTACGGAACTGACCCAGAGCAGCACTGACAGACTGACAGAGCAGTCTCAGAGCACTGACAGAGCAGCCGACGGGACAAGCTACGGAACTGACCCAGAGCAGCACTGACAGACTGACAGAGCAGTCTCAGAGCACTGACAGAGCAGCCGGCGAGACAGACGGCGGAACTAACCCAGAGCAGCCGACGAGACAAGCTACGGAACTAACCCAGAGCAGCACTGACAGAGCAGCCGGCGGGACAAGCTACGGAACTGACCCAGAGCAGCACTGACAGACTGACAGAGCAGTCTCAGAGCACTGACAGAGCAGCCGGCGAGACAAGCTACGGAACTGACCCAGAGCAGCACTGACAGACTGACAGAGCAGTCTCAGAGCACTGACAGAGCAGCCGACGGGACAAGCTACGGAACTGACCCAGAGCAGCACTGACAGACTGACAGAGCAGTCTCAGAGCACTGACAGAGCAGCCGGCGAGACAGACGGCGGAACTAACCCAGAGCAGCCGACGAGACAAGCTACGGAACTAACCCAGAGCAGCACTGACAGAGCAGCCGGCGAGACAAGCTACGGAACTGACCCAGAGCAGCACTGACAGACTGACAGAGCAGTCTCAGAGCACTGACAGAGCAGCCGGCGAGACAGACGGCGGAACTAACCCAGAGCAGCCGACGAGACAAGCTACGGAACTAACCCAGAGCAGCACTGACAGAGCAGCCGGCGAGACAAGCTACGGAACTAACCCAGAGCAGCACTGACAGACTGACAGAGCAGTCTCAGAGCACTGACAGAGCAGCCGGCGAGACAAGCTACGGAACTGACCCAGAGCAGCACTGACAGACTGACAGAGCAGTCTCAGAGCACTGACAGAGCAGCCGGCGAGACAGACGGCGGAACTAACCCAGAGCAGCCGACGAGACAAGCTACGGAACTAACCCAGAGCAGCACTGACAGAGCAGCCGGCGGGACAAGCTACGGAACTAACCCAGAGCAGCACTGACAGACTGACAGAGCAGTCTCAGAGCACTGACAGAGCAGCCGGCGAGACAAGCTACGGAACTGACCCAGAGCAGCCGACGGCACTGACAGAGCAGTCTCAGAGCACTGACAGAGCAGCCGGCGAGACAAGCTACGGAACTAACCCAGAGCAGCACTGACAGAGCAGCCGGCGAGACAAGCTACGGAACTGACCCAGAGCAGCACTGACAGAGCAGCCGGCGAGACAAGCTACGGAACTAACCCAGAGCAGCACTGACAGACTGACAGAGCAGTCTCAGAGCACTGACAGAGCAGCCGGCGAGACAGACGGCGGAACTAACCCAGAGCAGCCGACGAGACAAGCTACGGAACTAACCCAGAGCAGCACTGACAGAGCAGCCGGCGGGACAAGCTACGGAACTAACCCAGAGCAGCACTGACAGACTGACAGAGCAGTCTCAGAGCACTGACAGAGCAGCCGGCGAGACAAGCTACGGAACTGACCCAGAGCAGCCGACGGCACTGACAGAGCAGTCTCAGAGCACTGACAGAGCAGCCGGCGAGACAAGCTACGGAACTAACCCAGAGCAGCCGACGAGACAAGCTACGGAACTAACCCAGAGCAGCCGACGAGACAAGCTACGGAACTGACCCAGAGCAGCACTGACAGAGCAGCCGGCGAGACAAGCTACGGAACTAACCCAGAGCAGCACTGACAGACTGACAGAGCAGTCTCAGAGCACTGACAGAGCAGCCGGCGAGACAGACGGCGGAACTAACCCAGAGCAGCCGACGAGACAAGCTACGGAACTAACCCAGAGCAGCACTGACAGAGCAGCCGGCGGGACAAGCTACGGAACTAACCCAGAGCAGCACTGACAGACTGACAGAGCAGTCTCAGAGCACTGACAGAGCAGCCGGCGAGACAAGCTACGGAACTGACCCAGAGCAGCACTGACAGACTGACAGAGCAGTCTCAGAGCACTGACAGAGCAGCCGGCGAGACAGACGGCGGAACTAACCCAGAGCAGCCGACGAGACAAGCTACGGAACTAACCCAGAGCAGCACTGACAGAGCAGCCGGCGGGACAAGCTACGGAACTAACCCAGAGCAGCACTGACAGACTGACAGAGCAGTCTCAGAGCACTGACAGAGCAGCCGGCGAGACAAGCTACGGAACTGACCCAGAGCAGCCGACGGCACTGACAGAGCAGTCTCAGAGCACTGACAGAGCAGCCGGCGAGACAAGCTACGGAACTAACCCAGAGCAGCACTGACAGAGCAGCCGGCGAGACAAGCTACGGAACTGACCCAGAGCAGCACTGACAGAGCAGCCGGCGAGACAAGCTACGGAACTAACCCAGAGCAGCACTGACAGACTGACAGAGCAGTCTCAGAGCACTGACAGAGCAGCCGGCGAGACAGACGGCGGAACTAACCCAGAGCAGCCGACGAGACAAGCTACGGAACTAACCCAGAGCAGCACTGACAGAGCAGCCGGCGGGACAAGCTACGGAACTAACCCAGAGCAGCACTGACAGACTGACAGAGCAGTCTCAGAGCACTGACAGAGCAGCCGGCGAGACAAGCTACGGAACTGACCCAGAGCAGCCGACGGCACTGACAGAGCAGTCTCAGAGCACTGACAGAGCAGCCGGCGAGACAAGCTACGGAACTAACCCAGAGCAGCCGACGAGACAAGCTACGGAACTAACCCAGAGCAGCCGACGAGACAAGCTACGGAACTGACCCAGAGCAGCACTGACAGAGCAGCCGGCGAGACAAGCTACGGAACTAACCCAGAGCAGCACTGACAGACTGACAGAGCAGTCTCAGAGCACTGACAGAGCAGCCGGCGAGACAGACGGCGGAACTAACCCAGAGCAGCCGACGAGACAAGCTACGGAACTAACCCAGAGCAGCACTGACAGAGCAGCCGGCGGGACAAGCTACGGAACTAACCCAGAGCAGCACTGACAGACTGACAGAGCAGTCTCAGAGCACTGACAGAGCAGCCGGCGAGACAAGCTACGGAACTGACCCAGAGCAGCCGACGGCACTGACAGAGCAGTCTCAGAGCACTGACAGAGCAGCCGGCGAGACAAGCTACGGAACTAACCCAGAGCAGCCGACGAGACAAGCTACGGAACTAACCCAGAGCAGCCGACGAGACAAGCTACGGAACTAACCCAGAGCAGCACTGACAGAGCAGCCGACGAGACAGACGGCGGAACTAACCCAGAGCAGCCGACCTTAGTCAGTCAGCCGAACTAACCCAGAGCAGCCGGCGAGACAAGCTACGGAACTAACCCAGAGCAGCCGACGAGACAAGCTACGGAACTAACCCAGAGCAGCACTGACAGAGCAGCCGGCGAGACAGACGGCGGAACTAACCCAGAGCAGCCGACCTTAGTCAGTCAGCCGAACTAACCCAGAGCAGCCGGCGAGACAAGCTACGGAACTAACCCAGAGCAGCCGGCGAGCTACGGAACTAACCCAGAGCAGCCGACCTTAGTCAGTCAGCCGAACTAACCCAGAGCAGCCGACGAGACAAGCTACGGAACTAACCCAGAGCAGCCGACGAGACAAGCTACGGAACTAACCCAGAGCAGCCGACGAGACAGACGGCGGCACTAACCCAGAGCAGCCGACGAGACAAGCTACGGAACTGACCCAGAGCAGCCGGCCTTAGTCAGTCAGCCGAACTAACCCAGAGCAGCCGACGAGACGAGCTACGGAACTAACCCAGAGCAGCCGACGAGACAAGCTACGGAACTAACCCAGAGCAGCCGACGAGACAAGCTACGGAACTGACCCAGAGCAGCCGACGAGACAAGCTACGGAACTAACCCAGAGCAGCCGACGAGACAAGCTACGGAACTAACCCAGAGCAGCCGACGAGACAAGCTACGGAACTAACCCAGAGCAGCCGACGAGACAAGCTACGGAACTAACCCAGAGCAGCCGACGAGACAAGCTACGGAACTAACCCAGAGCAGCCGACGAGACAAGCTACGGAACTAACCCAGAGCAGCCGACGAGACAAGCTACGGAACTAACCCAGAGCAGCCGGCAAGCTACGGAACTAACCCAGAGCAGCCGACGGCACTGACAGAGCGGAACTAACCCAGAGCAGCCGACGAGCTACGGAACTAACCCAGAGCAGCCGGCGAGACAAGCTACGGAACTAACCCAGAGCAGCCGACAAGCTACGGAACTAACCCAGAGCAGCCGACAAGCTACGGAACTAACCCAGAGCAGCCGACGGCGGAACTAACCCAGAGCAGCACTGACAGAGCAGCCGGCGAGACAAGCTACGGAACTAACCCAGAGCAGCCGGCGAGACAAGCTACGGAACTAACCCAGAGCAGCTGACAAGCTACGGAACTAACCCAGAGCAGCCGACAAGCTACGGAACTAACCCAGAGCAGCCGACGGCGGAACTAACCCAGAGCAGCACTGACAGAGCAGCCGGCGAGACAAGCTACGGAACTAACCCAGAGCAGCCGACAAGCTACGGAACTAACCCAGAGCAGCCGACAAGCTACGGAACTAACCCAGAGCAGCCGACAAGCTACGGAACTAACCCAGAGCTACGGAACTAACCCAGAGCAGCACTGACAGAGCAGCCGGCGAGACAAGCTACGGAACTGACCCAGAGCAGCACTGACAGACTGACAGAGCAGTCTCAGAGCACTGACAGAGCAGCCGGCGAGACAGACGGCGGCACTGACCCAGAGCAGCCGACGAGGCAGACGGCGCCACTAACCCAGAGCAGCCGACCTTAGTCAGTCAGCCGAACTAACCCAGAGCAGCCGACGAGACAGACGGCGGAACTAACCCAGAGCAGCCGACGAGACAAGCTACGGAACTAACCCAGAGCAGCCGACGAGACAGACGGCGGAACTAACCCAGAGCAGCCGACCTTAGTCAGTCAGCCGAACTAACCCAGAGCAGCCGGAACTACGGAACTAACCCAGAGCAGCCGACGGCACTGACGGCGGCACTGGCAGAGCAGCCGGCGAGACAGACGGCTACGGAACTAACCCAGAGCAGCCGACGAGCTACGGAACTAACCCAGAGCAGCCGACGAGACAGACTGACAGAGCAGTCTCAGAGCACTGGCAGAGCAGCCGGCGAGACAGACGGCGGAACTAACCCAGAGCAGCCGGCCTTAGTCAGTCAGCCGAACTAACCCAGAGCAGCCGGAACTACGGAACTAACCCAGAGCAGCCGACGGCACTGACGGCGGCACTGGCAGAGCAGCCGGCGAGACAGACGGCTACGGAACTAACCCAGAGCAGCCGACGAGCTACGGAACTAACCCAGAGCAGCCGACCGTAGTCAGTCAGCCGAACTAACCCAGAGCAGCCGGAACTACGGAACTAACCCAGAGCAGCCGACGAGACAAGCTACGGAACTAACCCAGAGCAGCCGACGAGACAGACGGCGGCACTGGCAGAGCGGAACTAACCCAGAGCAGCCGGCGAGACAAGCTACGGAACTAACCCAGAGCAGCCGACGAGCTACGGAACTAACCCAGAGCAGCCGACGAGACAGACGGCGGAACTAACCCAGAGCAGCCGGCGAGACAGACAGCTACGGAACTAACCCAGAGCAGCCGACGAGCTACGGAACTAACCCAGAGCAGCCGACGAGACAGACTGACACTGACAGAGCGGCACTAACCCAGAGCAGCCGACGAGACAGACGGCGGCACTGACAGAGCAGCCGACGAGACAAGCTACGGAACTAACCCAGAGCAGCCGACGAGCTACGGAACTAACCCAGAGCAGCCGGAACTACGGAACTAACCCAGAGCAGCCGACGAGCTACGGAACTAACCCAGAGCAGCCGGAACTACGGAACTAACCCAGAGCAGCCGACGAGCTACGGAACTAACCCAGAGCAGCCGGAACTACGGAACTAACCCAGAGCAGCCGACGAGCTACGGAACTAACCCAGAGCAGCCGGAACTACGGAACTAACCCAGAGCAGCCGACAAGCTACGGAACTAACCCAGAGCAGCCGACGAGACAAGCTACGGAACTAACCCAGAGCAGCCGACGAGACAGACGGCGGAACTAACCCAGAGCAGCCGACGAGACAAGCTACGGAACTAACCCAGAGCAGCCGACGAGACAAGCTACGGAACTAACCCAGAGCAGCCGACGAGACAAGCTACGGAACTAACCCAGAGCAGCCGACGAGACAAGCTACGGAACTAACCCAGAGCAGCCGACGAGACAAGCTACGGAACTAACCCAGAGCAGCCGACGAGACAGACGGCGGAACTAACCCAGAGCAGCCGACGAGACAGACGGCGAAACTAACCCAGAGCAGCCGACGAGACAAGCTACGGAACTAACCCAGAGCAGCCGACGAGCTACGGAACTAACCCAGAGCAGCCGACGAGACAGACGGCGGAACTAACCCAGAGCAGCCGACGAGACAAGCTACGGAACTAACCCAGAGCAGCCGGCGAGACAAGCTACGGAACTAACCCAGAGCAGCCGACGAGCTACGGAACTAACCCAGAGCAGCCGACGAGACAAGCTACGGAACTAACCCAGAGCAGCCGGCGAGCTACGGAACTAACCCAGAGCAGCCGACGAGACAAGCTACGGAACTAACCCAGAGCAGCCGACGAGACAAGCTACGGAACTAACCCAGAGCAGCCGACGAGACAGACTGACACTGACAGAGCACACACACTGACACTGACAGAGACAGCCACTGACAGAGCAGCCGGCGAGACAGACGGCGGCACTAACCCAGAGCAGCCGACGAGACAGACTGACACTGACAGAGCAGCCGGCGAGACAAGCTACGGAACTAACCCAGAGCAGCCGACGAGACAAGCTACGGAACTAACCCAGAGCAGCCGACGAGACAAGCTACGGAACTAACCCAGAGCAGCCGACGAGACAGACGGCGGCACTGACAGAGCGGCACTGACAGAGCAGCCGGCGAGACAGACGGCGGCACTAACCCAGAGCAGCCGACGAGACAGACGGCGGAACTAACCCAGAGCAGCCGACGAGCTACGGAACTAACCCAGAGCAGCCGACGAGACAGACGGCGGCACTAACCCAGAGCAGCCGACGAGCTACGGGACTAACCCAGAGCAGCCGACGAGACAGACTGACACTGACAGAGCACACACACTGACACTGACAGAGACAGCCACTGACAGAGCAGCCGGCGAGACAGACGGCGGAACTAACCCAGAGCAGCCGACGAGACAGACGGCGGCACTGACCCAGAGCAGCCGACTAGACAAGCTACGGAACTAACCCAGAGCAGCCGACGAGACAAGCTACGGAACTAACCCAGAGCAGCCGACGAGACAGACGGCGGCACTAACAGAGCAGCCGACGAGACAGACGGCGGAACTAACCCAGAGCAGCCGACGAGACAAGCTACGGAACTAACCCAGAGCAGCCGACGAGACAAGCTACGGAACTAACCCAGAGCAGCCGACGAGACAAGCTACGGAACTAACCCAGAGCAGCCGACGAGACAAGCTACGGAACTAACCCAGAGCAGCCGACGAGACAAGCTACGGAACTAACCCAGAGCAGCCGACGAGACAGACGGCGGCACTGACAGAACAGCCGGCGAGACAGACTGACACTGACAGAGCACACACACTGACACTGACAGAGACAGCCACTGACAGAGCAGCCGGCGAGACAGACGGGAGCACTGGCAGAGCAGCCGGCGAGACAGACGGCGGCACTAACCCAGAGCAGCCGACGAGACAGACGGCGGCACTGACCCAGAGCAGCCGACGAGACAAGCTACGGAACTAACCCAGAGCAGCCGACGAGACAAGCTACGGAACTAACCCAGAGCAGCCGACGAGACAAGCTACGGAACTAACCCAGAGCAGCCGACGAGACAAGCTACGGAACTAACCCAGAGCAGCCGACGAGACAAGCTACGGAACTAACCCAGAGCAGCCGACGAGACAAGCTACGGAACTAACCCAGAGCAGCCGACGAGACAAGCTACGGAACTAACCCAGAGCAGCCGACGAGACAAGCTACGGAACTAACCCAGAGCAGCCGACGAGACAAGCTACGGAACTAACCCAGAGCAGCCGACGAGACAAGCTACGGAACTAACCCAGAGCAGCCGACGAGACAAGCTACGGAACTAACCCAGAGCAGCCGACGAGACAAGCTACGGAACTAACCCAGAGCAGCCGACGAGACAAGCTACGGAACTAACCCAGAGCAGCCGACGAGACAAGCTACGGAACTAACCCAGAGCAGCCGACGAGACAAGCTACGGAACTAACCCAGAGCAGCCGACGAGACAAGCTACGGAACTAACCCAGAGCAGCCGACGAGACAAGCTACGGAACTAACCCAGAGCAGCCGACGAGACAAGCTACGGAACTAACCCAGAGCAGCCGACGAGACAAGCTACGGAACTAACCCAGAGCAGCCGACGAGACAAGCTACGGAACTAACCCAGAGCAGCCGACGAGACAAGCTACGGAACTAACCCAGAGCAGCCGACGAGACAAGCTACGGAACTAACCCAGAGCAGCCGACGAGACAAGCTACGGAACTAACCCAGAGCAGCCGACGAGACAAGCTACGGAACTAACCCAGAGCAGCCGACGAGACAAGCTACGGAACTAACCCAGAGCAGCCGACGAGACAAGCTACGGAACTAACCCAGAGCAGCCGACGAGACAAGCTACGGAACTAACCCAGAGCAGCCGACGAGACAAGCTACGGAACTAACCCAGAGCAGCCGACGAGACAAGCTACGGAACTAACCCAGAGCAGCCGACGAGACAGACAGCTACGGAACTAACCCAGAGCAGCCGACGAGACAGACTGACACTGACAGAGCACACACACTGACACTGACAGAGACAGCCACTGACAGAGCAGCCGGCGAGACAGACGGCGGAACTAACCCAGAGCAGCCGACGAGACAGACAGCTACGGAACTAACCCAGAGCAGCCGACGAGACAGACTGACACTGACAGAGCACACACACTGACACTGACAGAGACAGCCACTGACAGAGCAGCCGGCGAGACAGACGGCGGAACTAACCCAGAGCAGCCGACGAGACAGACGGCGGCACTGACAGAGCGGCACTGACAGAGCAGCCGGCGAGACAAGCTACGGAACTAACCCAGAGCAGCCGACGAGAGAGACGGCGGAACTAACCCAGAGCAGCCGACGAGACAGACGGCGGCACTAACCCAGAGCAGCCGACGAGACAAGCTACGGAACTAACCCAGAGCAGCCGACGAGACAAGCTACGGAACTAACCCAGAGCAGCCGACGAGACAAGCTACGGAACTAACCCAGAGCAGCCGACGAGACAAGCTACGGAACTAACCCAGAGCAGCCGACGAGACAAGCTACGGAACTAACCCAGAGCAGCCGACGAGACAAGCTACGGAACTAACCCAGAGCAGCCGACGAGACAAGCTACGGAACTAACCCAGAGCAGCCGACGAGACAAGCTACGGAACTAACCCAGAGCAGCCGACGAGACAAGCTACGGAACTAACCCAGAGCAGCCGACGAGACAAGCTACGGAACTAACCCAGAGCAGCCGATGAGACAAGCTACGGAACTAACCCAGAGCAGCCGACGAGACAAGCTACGGAACTAACCCAGAGCAGCCGACGAGACAAGCTACGGAACTAACCCAGAGCAGCCGACGAGACAGACGGCGGCACTGACAGAGCAGCCGGCGAGACAGACGGCGGAACTAACAGAGCAGCCGGCGAGACAGACGGCGGCACTGACAGAGCAGCCGGCGAGACAGACGGCGCCACTGACAGAGCAGCCGGCGAGACAGACGGCGGCACTGACAGAGCAGCCGGCGAGGCAGACGGCGGCACTGACAGAGCAGCCGACGAGACAGACGGCGGCACTGACAGAGCAGCCGGCGAGACAGACGGCGGCACTGACAGAGCAGCCGGCGAGACAGACGGCGGCACTGACAGAGCAGCCGGCGAGACAGACGGCGGCACTGACAGAGCAGCCGGCGAGGCAGACGGCGGCACTGACAGAGCAGCCGGCGAGACAGACGGCGGCACTGACAGAGCAGCCGGCGAGACAGACGGCGGCACTGACAGAGCGGCACTGACAGAGCAGCCGGCGAGGCAGACGGCGGCACTGACAGAGCGGCACTGACAGAGCAGCCGGCGAGACAGACGGCGGCACTGACAGAGCAGCCGACGAGACAGACGGCGGCACTGGCAGAGCAGCCGGCGAGACAGACGGCGGCACTGACAGAGCAGCCGGCGAGACAGACGGCGCCACTGACAGAGCAGCCGGCGAGACAGACGGCGGCACTGACAGAGCGGCACTGACAGAGCGGCACTGACAGAGCAGCCGGCGAGGCAGACGGCGGCACTGACAGAGCAGCCGGCGAGACAGACGGCGGCACTGACAGAGCAGCCGGCGAGACAGACGGCGGCACTGACAGAGCAGCCGGCGAGGCAGACGGCGGCACTGACAGAGCAGCCGGCGAGACAGACGGCGGCACTGACAGAGCAGCCGGCGAGGCAGACGGCGGCACTGACAGAGCAGCCGGCGAGACAGACGGCGGCACTGACAGAGCAGCCGGCGAGACAGACGGCGGCACTGACAGAGCGGCACTGACAGAGCAGCCGGCGAGGCAGACGGCGGCACTGACAGAGCAGCCGGCGAGACAGACGGCGGCACTGACAGAGCAGCCGGCGAGACAGACGGCGGCACTGACAGAGCAGCCGGCGAGACAGACGGCGGCACTGGCAGAGCAGCCGGCGAGACAGACGGCGGCACTGACAGAGCAGCCGGCGAGACAGACGGCGGCACTGACAGAGCAGCCGGCGAGACAGACGGCGGCACTGACAGAGCAGCCGGCGAGACAGACGGCGGCACTGACAGAGCAGCCGGCGAGACAGACGGCGGCACTGACAGAGCAGCCGGCGAGACAGACGGCGGCACTGACAGAGCAGCCGGCGAGACAGACGGCGGCACTGACAGAGCAGCCGGCGAGACAGACGGCGGCACTGACAGAGCAGCCGGCGAGACAGACGGCGGCACTGACAGAGCGGCACTGACAGAGCAGCCGGCGAGGCAGACGGCGGCACTGACAGAGCAGCCGGCGAGACAGACGGCGGCACTGACAGAGCAGCCGGCGAGACAGACGGCGGCACTGACAGAGCGGCACTGACAGAGCAGCCGGCGAGGCAGACGGCGGCACTGACAGAGCAGCCGGCGAGACAGACGGCGGCACTGACAGAGCAGCCGGCGAGACAGACGGCGGCACTGACAGAGCAGCCGGCCAGACAGACGGCGGCACTGGCAGAGCAGCCGGCGAGACAGACGGCGGCACTGACAGAGCAGCCGGCGAGACAGACGGCGGCACTGACAGAGCAGCCGGCGAGACAGACGGCGGCACTGACAGAGCAGCCGGCGAGACAGACGGCGGCACTGACAGAGCAGCCGGCGAGACAGACGGCGGCACTGACAGAGCAGCCGGCGAGACAGACGGCGGCACTGACAGAGCAGCCGGCGAGACAGACGGCGGCATTGACAGAGCAGCCGGCGAGACAGACGGCGGCACTGACAGAGCGGCACTGACAGAGCAGCCGGCGAGGCAGACGGCGGCACTGACAGAGCAGCCGGCGAGACAGACGGCGGCACTGACAGAGCAGCCGGCGAGACAGACGGCGGCACTGACAGAGCAGCCGACGAGACAGACGGCGGCACTGACAGAGCGGCACTGACAGAGCAGCCGGCGAGGCAGACGGCGGCACTGACAGAGCAGCCGGCGAGACAGACGGCGGCACTGACAGAGCAGCCGACGAGACAGACGGCGGCACTGACAGAGCAGCCGGCGAGACAGACGGCGGCACTGACAGAGCAGCCGGCGAGACAGACGGCGGCACTGACAGAGCGGCACTGACAGAGCAGCCGGCGAGACAGACGGCGGCACTGACACAGAGGCTCGGACAGGTATCCCTCGCAGATCTGCTACCTCTCACATAGCTGGTGCCGCCCCTTACCATTCCCGTCCGCTGACGCCCACACTGTCCGCTTCCGAACCAGGAACAGCCGTCCCTGACCTTCAGCTGGTCTCATGCAATCTGCCACCGACCTAGCACTACGACCCAGCGCTACGACCCAGCGCTACGACCCAGCGCTACGACCCAGCACTACGCCCCAGCACTACGACCCAGCACTACGACCCAGCACTACGACCCAGCACTACGACCCAGCACTACGACCCAGCTATCCAACCCAGCACTACGAACCCAGCACTACGACCCAGCACTACGACCCAGCGCTACGACCCAGCACTACGACCCAGCACTACGACCCTGCGCGCGCGCCAACCCTGCACAGTGCACGGTGGCCTTGCACACTTACTGTGCAGTGCACGATGACATTGCACACTTACTGTGCACCACATGCGAAGGGAATTACATTGCAGTTGAAAGCGGGGTGATTATATCTATACTCTATAGCATATAAGGCCTTGGACGTGCCACGGGCCGTCCGCTAAGTGATTGGACCTGGTTGTGTGGCGAATGTTAATATACTACGATAAATGAGAGCACTTAAATTAATGAGACTCAAAAAGCAGCGCAGTGGGCATTGCCAACTGTAAATCGTACTGTATGCTGGTTGAGAATAAACCTAATGTCGTTGTGCATCCTTTCTCACATGAAAGGCTTGTATAGCGTAACAAGGCTGCTTGCCAAATGCTTGCATAGCGTGCGCAGTACATTGACATTACCTTTCAAGGACAGTATGAATCATGAATTATTTAAAAAGCACCATTCACGCACAAGCGGCTAGCAACCTGCAAACCTCTCCACTAAGGACTCTAAAACATGCAAACACTCGGCCAGTGGCGAGCTCCCTCCCTCCCTCCCTCCCTCCCTCCCTCCCTCCCTCCCTCCCTCCCTCCCTCCCTCCCTCCCTCCCTCCCTCCCTCCCTCCCTCCCTCCCTCCCTCCCTCCCTCCCTCCCTCCCTCCCTCCCTCCCTCCCTCCCTCCCTCCCTCCCTCCCTCCTCCTCCTCCTCCTCCTCCTCCTCCTCCTCCTCCTCCTCCTCCTCCTCCTCCTCCTCCTCCTCCTCCTCCTCCTCCTCCTCCTCCTCCTCCTCCTCCTCCTCCTCCTCCTCCTCCTCCT
This sequence comes from Chirona hameri, assembly GCA_036785665.1. Lineage (NCBI taxonomy): Eukaryota > Metazoa > Arthropoda > Thecostraca > Balanomorpha > Balanidae > Chirona > Chirona hameri. Next base: position 30,226 of record JAXIVJ010002516.1, read on the forward strand.
CCTCCTCCTCCTCCTCCTCCTCCTCCTCCTCCTCCTCCTCCTCCTCCTCCTCCTCCCCCCCACAACAGCACGTCCGAGCGATACGACCCTGGTGCATACATAATGCATGGTTATAGCGCCACGCCTTGTTGCAGCCATCACTCGGCGGCGCACGGCCGGCCGCCACGTGCAAGACCCGTGACGGGACGTGCGGGCAGCTCGTGTAGGTCTAGGAGCGACACGTGCAGGGCCCGTGGAGACGCGTGCGAAGTCCGTGGTACGACGTGCGGGTAGCTCGTGTTGGTTCGGGAGCGTGCGAGGTCATGCCACGGCCGACAGACGTGTATTGGAGTCATCCACAATCGGCTTGTGGCTATTACAACCCCACAACAAATCAAAACAAAAAAACCATGTCAAACAAACAAAGACAAAAGGTTTAAGCAATGGCATCGTAGATACGGTACAGGCGCAGTAAAGATGCGAACAGAAAAGCGCACGGGGGGGGGGGGCAGAGCGTAGCGTTGGGTATAGATAGCAGTTCAGTCGGGGCGAGGCGTAGCCGCCAGCAAGTGTCGCCTCAGGTGAGGGCCGAACAGAGGCGTAGGGAGTCGCAAAAGCTCAGGCGGGACAGTGTTGAATAAGACAGGCGCCCGGCAAACAAATCGCCTTTTGCCCATCTCGGTGCGGGACCTAGGCACGTAGAGCTCATGGTCCCGCCGTGTTGGTCGGTCGTGTACCTCCGCCACAGTGGTAAGGCCGGCGGCCAGTGACTCCGGTTCCCCGCGGCATCTCACTTTGTATGTCAGACACAGCGTTTGATGATTAGTGAGCTGCTTTGCATTGAGCCAACCCAGTCTGTTCAGCAAGTCCGAAACGTGATCAAATTTTTGGCGACCGTAGATGACTCGGGCTCCGGCGAGGGTGAAACCGTCACCGCGAGTGTGGCGGACCGCAGAGACGGTCAGAACGAATGGCAGGCTGGCAACTCAGCAGACTGGTTATTGATTCGACACTGATTGAATCGATTGGAATCGTTCAATCAAAATTAATTGAATCAAAACATAATTGATTCCACCACCAGATCTTTTGATTCATGAATCGTCATTGAATCAAAACCCGCATCAAATCAAGGCTGATTGAATCAAAAGATTTAACGATTCAAGTACACTGGTAAATTGTACAAATGCATGCAGTCCCAGTGGCTACATTAATTTATACTGAAATACTATTGCTGCAACAATGTTTGAATGATCATATATAGGCATGTTTCCATTTGTATTGATTTGACAAATTCACCTAATATATTTAAATGTTGAATCAAACGTGAATCGATTAAATATTTGTTTTGATTCTTTGAATCGGAAGGAATCAATTCTCAAAGTTGTATCCGTCAATCAAACGGTGATTGAATAATTCAGATTCCAAAATGAATCATGATTGAATCGTTCCAAAAAAGTTGAATCAATAACCAGTCTGCAGTGGCAAGGCGATCAGCTAGCAACACATAGGAAATACAGTCAACGTCAAGCAAACTAACTAAATCGGATTGTGTACGCAGGATTTGGTACTTCTGTACTTAGGATTTTGATCGAAGCGGCGCACGAGCAAAGCTTCCTTAGGCCTTTACGTCATAACAACCGCTCAATCTTAACCATCTGGACTCAGTATAGTGAGTCAGAAGCGACTTTATGGACAAACAGGACCTGTGGTCAGTGGTCTGCGCATATCTAACGCGTGAGAAAACCCGGAGTGAACGACCAACGCCGCCCACTCCAAACTCTACAGTGTCATTCCACGATGTATGTCTGTGTTACCGACCGTACTAGCTTGAACACCGCTTATAATGCCCGCCCAACTCCCCAGCGACCACCAGCAGCGTCCATTACAACTCGCCTAGCTCACAGCCCATCACTGTTGGTGAGTTGGCAGTGCATAGTATCACAGCCAGTGATGGCCTACGCTACGCTACGCTACGCTACGCTACGGAATTACGCTACGCTAAGTATGGTTTTTAGGCCAAAGCTACGCTACCGAATTACGTTACGTTATATTTTGTTACGTTACCGATTACGGTATTTTTCGTTAAACGTAGCTTATAATATCAGCGGCGCCACTGTCTTAGTGGCATTTTAAGAGCTTGTCTCGGCTGTCTTTTCGCGGCCTTCTTGGTGCTTGTGTCGGGCATCTCTTTAGGGGATATTTGGAGCTTGTGTGGGTAGTTTTTAGGGTCTTCTTGGAGTTTGCCTCAATTGCCATTTTAAGGGCCTCCTTGGAATTTGTCACACTTATTTTTTAGGTACCTCTTCGAACATCTCCCGGTTGTTATTTCAAGGAGCGACTTGAAACTCATTCCAATTGTCTATGTATTTAGGAACTGCTCAGTATTTATGTATATTTGCGAGGGGCCTCCCTTTGTTTTTTATGGGGCCTCCTAAGTCCGGGGGCGCAATATTTGCCCCCCCCCCCCCTCCCCGCTGTGGCGCCGCCCCCTGCCGTTATGCTACGAAATACCTTGCGTAGCAGTTACGTTATTTGAATATGTTTCGGTAGTACGCTACGAAATACTTCAATTACGCTACCGAACGATTTCGTGAGCTACGTGTTACCAAAAACATACCGTAGCGTAACGTAGGCCATCACTGATCACAACTACTATTATCCCATTTCATTGCATTTCATCGCCCTCCCGGGACATGACTGGCGTTCTCCCACACAAAATCGCACCGCCCCAACCACACTCATTACGTGTGTGCACTATCCTGTGAACCACACTGTGCAGTGTGCACCACTCCGTGCACTGCACTGTGCACACTCGTGAGTGCTACCATTTATACCGTGACGTGTCACACACACGTAACCACATCCAGTCACAGCCGGTCGGTCAAGCATTCCACAGACAGCCTCCCAACTGCGCACTGCCCGACCGCCGCCGCCGCCGCCGCTGCTGCTGCCGCTGCCGCCGCCGCCGCTGCTACCGCTGCCGACGCCGCTGCCGCTGCCGCCGCCGCTGCCGCTGCCGCTGCCGCTGCCGCTGCCGCTGCCGCTGCCGCTGCCGCTGCCGCCGCCGCCGCCGCCGCCGCCGCTGCCGCCGCTGCCGCCGCTGCCGCCGCTGCCGCCGCTGCCGCCGCTGCCGCCGCTGCTGCCGCTGCTGCCGCTGCCGCCGCTGCTGCCGCTGCTGCCGCTGCTGCCGCTGCTGCCGCTGCCGCTGCCGCTGCTGCTGCTGCCGCCGCCGCCGCCGCCGCCGCCGCCGCCGCCGCCGCCGCCGCCGCTGGCTGGCTACAGCTGTCAGTCGCCCTCTGTATTAGGTGCCGGCGGGACCGGCAGACTGACGTCACAGGTCCCCGTCACTAGCCGCATACCTACATAGGGACCGGTCCCCGTCACTAGCCGCATACCTACATAGGGACCGGTCCCCGTCACTAGCCGCATACCTACATAGGGACCGGTCCCCGTCACTAGCCGCATGCCTACATAGGGACCGGTCCCCGTCACTAGCCGCATACCTACATAGGGACCGGTCCCCGTCACTAGCCGCATACCTACATAGGGACCGGTCCCCGTCACTAGCCGCATACCTACATAGGGACCGGTCCCCGTCACTAGCCGCATACCTACATAGGGACCGGTCCCCGTCACTAGCCGCATACCTACAGAGCCTCTGTGGCCTCTGTGGCCTCTACAGAGCCTCTGTGGTGCCGGCGGGACCGGTCCCCGTCACTAGCCGCATACCTACAGAGCCTCTGTGGCCTCTGTGGCCTCTACAGAGCCTCTGTGGTGCCGGCGGGACCGGTCCCCGTCACTAGCCGCATACCTACAGAGCCTATGTGGCCTCTGTGGCCTCTACAGAGCCTCTGTGGTGCCGGCGGGACCGGTCCCCGTCACTAGCCGCATACCTACAGAGCCTCTGTGGCCTCTGTGGCCTCTACAGAGCCTCTGTGGTGCCGGCGGGACCGGTCCCCGTCACTAGCCGCATACCTACAGAGCCTCTGTGGCCTCTGTGGCCTCTACAGAGCCTCTGTGGTGCCGGCGGGACCGGTCCCCGTCACTAGCCGCATACCTACAGAGCCTCTGTGGCCTCTGTGGCCTCTACAGAGCCTCTGTGGTGCCGGCGGGACCGGTCCCCGTCACTAGCCGCATACCTACAGAGCCTCTGTGGCCTCTGTGGCCTCTACAGAGCCTCTGTGGTGCCGGCGGGACCGGTCCCCGTCACTAGCCGCATACCTACAGAGCCTCTGTGGCCTCTGTGGCCTCTACAGAGCCTCTGTGGTGCCGGCGGGACCGGTCCCCGTCACTAGCCGCATACCTACAGAGCCTCTGTGGCTGAGAGTGGCCTCTACAGAGCCTCTGTGGTGCCGGCGGGACCGGTCCCCGTCACTAGCCGCATACCTACACAGCCTCTGTGGCCTCTGTGGCCTCTACAGAGCCTCTGTGGTGCCGGCGGGACCGGTCCCGTCACTAGCCGCATACCTACAGAGCCTCTGTGGCTGAGAGTGTTCCGAATGCCGCTGGCTATGTGGAATATGTGGACGGTAGGTAAAGGCCACCAACACAGCTGTGCAGGAGTCACACATGTTAACAAATATACGACTTTGGTGGGTAATATTGTACAGAAAGCAGCCTGCCATCAAAATCCATAGCCGTATGCTGTGGATTCATGGTAGATTCGCAGTGAATTCGAGAATTCATAGTGCGTGGCAGTTGGCACAATCTCCTGGCGTAGACACTAGACAGCTGCCACTCTGTGGCTCCAACCTCAAAAGGTAGCTACCAACCCCACACGACTCTACTCAAGGTCTGTGTCTCACCGTCCCATGAAAATCAATATTTCCTCCGTGTACGCGAGTTGGGCGGCACAAAGCTGGTCGGTTGGCAGCAGACAGCCCCCTCTCCTACTGACCCCGCCCCCGGCAGCCGAGGTCACCGCTCGCCCCCCCCCCCTCCCCCAGCGATCGATCAGAGGGGGGGGGGGGGGCGGCACGGACCATCAGCACGCCACAGGCCTCGAGTGGGGACCGCTGAGCCGCAACCAGCAGACGGGCAAACAACAATGGGCAAAAAATGTTGACGGTACTACTGTACTACGGCCATATTGAGAGTAGCACGTACGCTGATGGTCTCCACTGCAATGCCACACGCAGCTGATGCACTTTTTGAACGAATGGTTCCGAGAACTTCAAGTTTGAGTTACCCATAAGCGAGGTTTTCTAGTTGTGTCTACCTCTAGCTAAGTGAAAAACAACGTAACTTCTTGGAATCATTCTCTCGTGTTCTGTTCAGTGCACCTGACACCCGCTACCTATTTCCCCGCTGACAGGTGTGCTTGGCTCCAACACACGCTGACGTCTGGTGATCCGCCAGGTGACGTCACACCACAGACTAGTGTGATGCTGGTCTGGTGACGTCAGATCACACACAGTTCAGCCATCAGCCGCCACCGCCAGGTGACGTTACACCACAGACTAGAGTGATGCTGGCCTGGTGACGTCAGAGCACACACAGCTCAGCCCTCAGCCGCCACCGCCAGGTGACGTCACACCGCAGACTAGGTGATGCTGGTCTGGTGACGTCAGATCACACACAGCTCAGCCCTCAGCCATCAGCCGCCAGGTGACGTCACACCACATACTAGTGTGATGCTGGTCTGGTGACGTCAGAACACACACACAGCTCAGCCCCCAGCCGCCACCGCCAGGTGACGTCACACCACAGACTAGTGTGATGCTGGCCTGGTGACGTCAGAACACACACAGCTCAGCCCTCAGCGATCAGCCGCCACCGCCAGGCCGGCCGGTCGGGAAACAGCTGACAGAAGAAACGGCTGGAAACAACAGATAATACGTTGCGGAGGACGAAGAACAGAGGGTGGGGGGGGGGGGGCTCAAAGTTCAGCGTTCTTGTGGGTTGGTAACCCGGCGGCACCGCTCGCCGTGGGTGGCAGGATGGTGTCCCAATTCTCGCCAATTCAGCGCGTCTAAAGTCGATGAGGCAACCATAAATCAGTGCGTGACTAAATCGACGACACCAAAGGTCGAAAGGCTTTGTTATACCTACTCCAACATTCAGCTGGTCGTGAACACAAACTCCAAGCGGCGGAAGAAAGGAACAAAGTACGGGCCACACGCACACGCAACAAAGTACGGGCCACACGTATTGAGAGGCGTAGTCCGCCGAGGTGTTGGGGTGAAGTAACCCACCATCCCAGCCCCGTCCGTCTTAGCGATCTCGAAGCCGCCGCCGTTCGAAGCAGCACGTTTGCTGCTGCAGCGTATATCGATCATTATCAGCAGGGACACACGTAACGAGGAAGCGGCCAGTGACGGCCGGGGCCGGGGCCGGGGCCGGTTCAGTGTGGGTCAAGGCAGGTGGGAAATGGCCACCGATGATAGGGGTATACGGGTTAACGTCCTTATCGCCATTCTTTCAACACGGAACTGCTGATATTTCCCATGTTCACCACCGCTCGATGTCCCGCGGTGTCGGAAGCGTGTGGCCATATTAGACCAATTACAGACAAACTTGCAGATGCGGTAAGGTATTCAGACACAAATGGGCCACTTCTTAGTGACAACAAACACAAATGGGCCACTTCTTAGTGACAACAAACACAAATTGGTAGAAGGAAGTGCTAAAGGAAATAATGACCTCACGGGATGACACCAACTTTCCTGAGAATACCTCCAAGGCTGAAAATATCCGCAATGATCATCGGAACAACAGTAAATCTGGGCTTATTATGGGCGAAAATAACGGTTATGACGAAGCAATCAGACATGATCGTGCCATATCAGAACGAAAGCTGCTGTAGAGCCCATCATCAGGTGAATAGAAATCTGGTATTAATGCGTCTCTATCGAGGCTAGGTAAGCGCAAGGGTATGCGTTGGAAATCAAAGCAAGACGAATCAAACCAAATAACCTGCATAATATGCTTGCAGCACGACGTAATAACAATGCCCGTTGCAGTTGCAACACTGAAAGTTACGCTATACCAGCCGACAGCTGATATGGCGATACACAAGCAACCATGCGCCCTCTCCTCCTGCCGCTGACACAGCCGCCCGCCCGCCACACAACATGGCCGTCGGCGACACGGCGGATAGTGTGTCTAGTCTTAACCCTTCCCGATGCCCCGTAATGACCTCGACCTGCATACGGCGAGGTCGGACTTAGCTTCCCTGCCAGACGTAACTCAGGATTTGGAAGCCATGGGCTAGATTATGGTCAAAGAAAGCCATAAAGTGATATTATATATATATATATATATATATATATATATATATATATATATATATATATATATATATATATATATATATATATATATATATATATATAAAACTCTAGAGTATATAAAGGTGTGGGAAATCACGTGACTGCATTTCGGCCTGGGATGTTTACAATGTTTTCTTCTTTTAATTTAACAGGCAACGGCTACGACTATTTTGTTTACGGTCGCGGAACTAAGCATATTTTCATTATTTTCTTACTGGGATTTTCAATTCGTTCGATTTCAATCGAGATTCGTTCGATTTCACGCTAAGAAGAATAAGATGAGCTATCTATTGAGTCCCAAAAATATATATATTATGCCTGTTATGTTATTTTTGCGGCTTTCTTTATGGGAAGCTGGGAGCATCAACTCTAACTGTGACAAAACTGGCGCAAGTATCCGACCGATAGATCTCAACTCTAGCTGTGACAAAACTGGCGCAAGTAAACAATCCGAATATTTCAAGAATGCAATATTATATTTTGCATATGACATGCTGTTTGATAAATCTTCTTCATTTTGTCTAAATAAGATCAGTTGTATATTTTAAAATATTTAATATGACTAAAAGGGTGAATTTGTAAATAATATATTTAATTTCAGTTACGGGCATGTAGTGTGCTCAGCCTTGGAGTTTGTGCCATTTTCTGGACTTCTTGGGTCCAAATAATTTTGCTCTCTTCATATTTGTTCAGGAAATTTGTTCTCTTTTCGCCTGATCTTACCGACATTGTAGTTAAAATATAATTCAAATTTCCTCAAGGATTTAATATCTATCACAAATCAGGATTTTTTTTACTTTCCAAGTAAAATAATTAAAACAAAAATGAAAATTTTAACTTGCCTGACAATACAATTTTACTCTCCACCTATGGATTTTTACTCTCCGGGACCAGGTCATGAAATGAAAAATCAAACACTGAGTGTGCTACTTGCCTTGAGATGTTCTTCTTCGGTTTAGATCCCGCACTTTGGTGCCCATTATCACATGACTAAATGCGCAACCTTATCTATATGAACCTTGGTCTAGTCTTAACCCTTCCCGATGCCCCGTGATGACCTCGACCTGCATGCGGCGAGGTCGGACTTATCTCCCCTGCCAGACGTAACTCAGGATTTGGAAGCCATGGGCTAGATTATGGTCAAAGAAAGCCATAAGTCATAGCTAGATATATAAAACACTAGAGTATATAAGAGTAGCTTCACAGATGGATCAGGTACTAGTGCTCAAGGCTACCTTCTCTCTAGCCGTGAGCCACATATTCGTAATAGATAAGCAAGGTACTAGCTTAGATATTCGACTGAAATTTAGGAACCAGACTAGTTTGGAATGTCGGCACGGCGAGCTGGGTCTACCATGCATTCCAAATCTGACGCCCACACTCGGCCCGCCCCAAACATCATTCACCACACCGGAATTCACCCCCCATTCACAGGTTGTCATCCCCCACTGGATCTCTCCCGCCCGCGCGTTGAGGCGGAGCTCACCTCACATTGACAAGTTATCCCCTCCCGCCACACCCACCAGCCACCCCGCCACCCTGAGTCTCTCCCGACCCGCGCCTTGAGGCGGAGCTCACCTCACATTGACAAGTTATCCCCTCCCGCCACCCCGCCACCCTGAGTCTCTCCCGACCCGCGCCTTGAGGCGGAGCTCACCTCACATTGACAAGTTATCCCCTCCCGCCACACCCACCCGCCACCCCGCCACCCTGAGTCTCTCCCGACCCGCGCCTTGAGGCGGAGCTCACCTCACATTGACAAGTTATCCCCTCCCGCCACACCCACCCGCCACCCCGCCACCCTGAGTCTCTCCCGACCCGCGCCTTGAGGCGGAGCTCACCTCACATTGACAAGTTATCCCCTCCCGCCACACCCACCCGCCACCCCGCCACCCTGAGTCCCTCCCGACCCGCGCCTTGAGGCGGAGCTCACCTCACATTGACAAGTTATCCCCTCCCGGCACCCATAGCTCGTCCACAAACCGATCACCAATGCACGACACGCCACAGCGCGGCCGGTGTCATCGCCCCCGCTTCATACTGACCCAGCCGGGATCGCGGACAAAAACACAGCTCCATCACGGCCCCACACCGCCTGGACGCCGCCTGGACGCCGACGGGTCGCCGCCAGGTCAACCACCCGCAGCACGCCGTGCCCGAGTCGCTCGCCCTCCAGAGGTGGCTTCGAGAGTATTCATAAGTTCTCGTGCATGGAAATCCCGCCGCCCTGAGGCCGTCACGTACTGGAGTTGGCCTCCAAGCCTCTTGCATATTCCAGAATACCTCCAGAATCTTGCAAAATATTTGCAGGTTCTTGTACATTTATCGTACATGACAGGAGTTATGAATCCCCCCCAAGCAGTGCCAGGTTTTATTGAACGCTCCCGGCAGCGACAGTGGTCGGCGATCACTAATGGACTGGCTATTGACTATGTCAGGGCGGTGAAGCCAATCCATTTAGGCGACGAAGCCCCGCTAACCACTCACGGAGACATGCTCACTGTCTGGCCAGCCTCGGAATGGCCGGCTGACTGACCGGTACCCGATACCCAGGATGTGCCCCCTAAATGGCTGCGAGACTGCCGTCAGAACGACAAAGCAAACATACAGCTCACTGAGAGGACAGCTAACGGACAGAGCGGCAGACCAGACATACACCACCGGATAGACCAGGCGGCAGAGCAGGCATACACCACCGGATAGACCAGGCGGCAGAGCAGGCATACACCACCGGATAGACCAGGCGGCAGAGCAGGCATACACCACCGGATAGACCAGGCGGCAGAGCAGGCATACACCACCGGATAGACCAGGCGGCAGAGCAGGCATACACCACCGGATAGACCAGGCGGCAGAGCAGGCATACACCACCGGATAGACCAGGCGGCAGACCTGGCATACACCACCGGATAGACCAGGCGGCAGAGCAGGCATACACCACCGGATAGACCAGGCGGCAGAGCAGGCATACACCACCGGATAGACCAGGCGGCAGAGCAGGCATACACCACCGGATAGACCAGGCGGCAGAGCAGGCATACACCACCGGATAGACCAGGCGGCAGACCTGGCATACACCACGAAGAGAAGTGAACGTCCCTCCTGCAGCAGCTGCGCCGTCGGTCCTCAACCGAATGGAATTCAACAGCAGTTTGATGATCGTTGTGTTGTTGCCACTCCAACTATACGTTCTGTAATGGAAAGTCTAACTGGGCATCTGGTGCAAGTCCAGACATACCGACCTCAGCCAGTGATCGACACGTCCGCGGCATATAAAGACCACTTCAAAGCCCGGCGCAGTTGTGGGTTGATAAACATTGGTCATTCGCGGTCAGTTACTGGCTGCTCCAGTTCAAATTATACCGGACACCGCCACCGTTTAAATTCAATCCGCACCAGTCGGAGATATTACGGAGAATATTTCAGCTGGCTTTCAGACCGACTGAAAGACGGGACAAATTCGCTCCATTTCGGCATCAAGAGTGAGGAAATACGCTCGAAGACGAGTAAAATCCGATTATCGACATGTTGGCAGCAAAACAATGTCCCAGACAATAGACATACATATGATGGATGCATAAAACGATCCAGTTATATCTTATAATGCACCTATGCAAGCTGGAGGCCGAGCCGAGGCCGAGAGGCCGTCTGCGCCGTCTGCACAATGGGTTGATCCGTGACTATGAAATATAATCCGTGACATGGATGATAAATAAAGTCCAGGACACGCGGATGACCATGTCCATCCATTATACACCGCCCAACTACATGCATGGGCACTTCCAATCATCGTGTCCGTCCCGATTTACTGCACTACACCTGTACGGTGCATCGCTTCCGTTCAGAGATTCCATATTGTGATATCACATGTCACGGTTACCCAGTTATGGTTTATCGCCAATTATCACGACCCTACATTGGAACACTGCCATTGGCCGGACAGTACCCTGGGGCCGACTTTGAGACACGTTGACCACCGCGGAGTTCAAGACTAATTAAGGGCACGTAACCGCTCTACAACGCCAACGCCGTCACCGGAGGCAGTAGTAGCAGCAGTGGCGGCGACGGCGACGGCCCAGTTCGCACTGTTTTCGGTCAGTACGCGGCCCGGGGCGTCCTGCGCCGTGCTAATTCCCACCCAGGCGGGCCAGCTGGGCACATCATGTCGGGTCGGGCTGTGCCAAATCGAGCCGAGTCGGGCTCGGGCACGAATGGAATGGCGCTGTCCGTCCGTGGCTCAGACCGGACAGAGTCGAGAGGCTTCGAAATAAAACAGGAAACCCCACAAGTGAAACTATATAATCCGAATATTCCAAGTCGATGGGCTTCGAAATAAAGCGGAACAATCCACTAGTGAATGTATACCTGGATTCCAATAATTACAGCAGAGGGAACCGGAAGCTATCCATAACAGCATAGCTCTATCATCATGTATATCCCATCAGCAGTATCTCACCACATGACATTTAGTACGCGGTCCCCTCCTCGGCCAATTACAATCAATAGGTGGATCGTCGATATATGGACGGACCAGGACGCCATACACATGCTAAGCGCCATCATATATTCACTATCCATTACCCCTATTGTACGATGGGGATTGATTTCAGGCCATATCCACTGGAAATCCACATGGTTAGTGGCCATAACCAATATTGATTTTACTATAACCCCGCAGACCTTTAATTGCAGGCGTCTTCCGCCGCCCCCAGTCGCGTGGCAACAGTAACGCCCACAGCACGTTCCGCGAGGGCAAACGACACGGTCTAACCGTACGCGTCCAAGGCCAGTGAGCCAAAGCCACCGGTGAACGGTAGTATGTGACATAATGACCAGTAAGGTGCCGTAGTTGGCGATGAACGAGCGAGCGCGAACGAAATGTATGGTGAATTTCAACTCGATCGGGCAAGTAGTTTCTGAGACACACAAAAAAAGGTGCGCACGTGCAGAGGCTGACCCCTGACTTGTGGAAAAGAGGCGGCTGAGAGGTCCCTAGCCACACACCAAATTTGAACACAATCGGCTCAGCCGTTCTTGAGATATAGAATAGGGGTGTGCACGTGCGCACGTGCAGAGGCACACCACCTCTGACTTGTGGGAAAGTGGCGGCTGAGAGGTCCCTAACCACACACCAAATTTGAACATAATCTGCCCAGCCGTTGCGGAGTTTTTACGAGAAAACACTTTTCAACACCCATCACGCGGCACGCGCCACGCGCAGCGGTAGTCACCCATATGCGTCGGCACTGGTCTCAAACAGGGTAGGTTGGATGGGGCTACTCAGCAAAGAAACCCGCTTGTCCATTGGACGTGCGGTTGCAGAGATATTAGCTTCTCAAAAGCGTCGCCACGGGCCGGGTCGGGCCGCTCATATTCAGATTGTTCCCATATACCACGGAAGGACGGCGCTCGCTCGTAATAACATGGCAAAACATGGCGGAAAGACGTGGACACGTGAACACTGAAGTCTGAACATGCATGAAAGATCCGAAAATAATTATATAAATCAACGTATTTTCCTTTTACACGGGCAAACACTGGAAGGCAATCGACGAACACAAACGCAGAGCGAACGCCGTCGTCGCTTGCAGTCGTTAGAGAGGTCCGGATCATACCGGCGGTAGTCGTCAGCGAACATTGCAGTCCGTGCCGTCGCAACAGCGGCGACCAGCGAAATAAAGCAGACCAGGACCGGTCATCGTCGGTCCCACACAGTACAGGACCGATCATCGTCGGTCCCACACAGCCCAGGACCGGTCATCGTCGGTCCCACACAGCCCAGGACCGGGACGATCAGCCCAGGACCGGTCATCGTCGGTACCACACAGCCCAGGACCGGTCATCGTCGGTCCCACACAGCCCAGGACCGGGACGATCAGCCCAGGACCGGTCATCGTCGGTCCCACACAGCCCAGGACCGGTCATCGTCGGTCCCACACAGCCCAGGACCGGTCATCGTCGATCCCACACAGTCCAGGACCGGTCATCGTCGGTCCCACACAGCCCAGGACCGGTCATCGTCGGTCCCACACAGTCCAGGACCGATCATCGTCGGTCCCACACAGCCCAGGACCGGTCATCGTCGGTCCCACACAGCCCAGGACCGGTCATCGTCGGTCCCACACAGCCCAGGACCGGTCATCGTCGGTCCCACACAGCCCAGGACCGGTCATCGTCGGTCCCACACAGCCCAGAACCGGGACGATCAGCCCAGGACCGGTCATCGTCGGTCCCACACAGCCCAGGACCGATCATCGTCGGTCCCACACAGCCCAGGACCGGTCATCGTCGGTCCCACACAGCCCAGGACCGGTCATCGTCGATCCCACACAGTCCAGGACCGATCATCGTCGATCCCACACAGTCCAGGACCGGGACGATCAGCCCAGGACCGGTCATCGTCGGTCCCACACAGCCCAGGACCGGTCATCGTCGATCCCACACAGCCCAGGACCAGTCATCGTCGATCCCACACAGTCCAGGACCGGTCATCGTCGATCCCACACAGTCCAGGACCGATCATCGTCGATCCCACACAGTCCAGGACCGGGACGATCAGCCCAGGACCGGTCATCGTCGGTCCCACACAGCCCAGGACCGGTCATCGTCGATCCCACACAGCCCAGGACCGGTCATCGTCGATCCCACACAGTCCAGGACCGGTCATCGTCGGTCCCACACAGTCATCACGAGTAAGGTCTCTGTCACACCGGCGCACCAGCGGTTGTCAGTGCGAGGGGAGCGGGGAGTGGAGAGCGGGAACCCGGTACGTACGGGGTATCATCTGTAGGTATTCGTAGGCGTACTTTTCCATAAAAAAAAGGTGCGGACCTGGTACACGACACCTACCTTGATCTGATCATTTTCGGTCTGGACGCGGGCCAGCCGGCTGGTGAGCTCCTTCACCCGGGCCTCCTGCTGCTCCAGCTGCGCCTCCAGCTCGGCCTCCAGCTCACGAGAGTTCTCCTGGAACTCATCCAGCTCGTCCCGCGACTCGGTCAGCCTGGCGGACAGATCAGATGAGGGGATTAGATCTGCAGATGTGTGCATGATTGTATTTGGTGAGCAGCCCGCGTACCAGCAGCATCAGAGGCAATGACAAACAGGGTGTAACAGTGCAGACAGTAAACAAATGGATCATTAATGTGTAATATGTTTCAAGTCTACATCCATGTTGAAGTGATGACAAACATAAAACATATGGACAAAATGTTTATCATGACAAATACACTGGGCACAGGAAACAAGGGCAAAGGAGGAGGGTAGGGATGACTTTATGATGCTGGTTGATGGTGGGAATGGATACATGGGAATCAAACAGGGATGCAGTGATCTATACACTATTCAGACCACCAGACAACAACAATTATAAACATAACAGATAAATATAAGCATATTTGACAATGTTTCTGATGCTGATATCCTGCAAGTGATCCAAATCCTTCCCATAGCTCAGTTGGTATGAATGTGTTCATCCAGTTCCATTTCTACACTGGCAAGGCAGGATGTCCATGTCAACAAAGACCCTGATTTGTCTACCTGTCCTTTATCGGGCTAGCCTGTGATCCAGGGCAGTGACTGCAGTCTGTGTACAGAAGACTGTGTCCTGTTTCAATGTAACTATGGTAGAACATTCTCTAACCATTATACAGGTGCTCATCAAACCCCAATGCCCAAGGAAATAGTAACATGTGCTTGTTAGTTGTTACCCATGAGCAATGGGTGCTGTGTTTCAGCCCCAGGAAGAGATCTGCTATAGCCTGATGAACATAAAGACACTATCGACACCATTGACCCTATCCTCAAATATTACTCTAAAAGTTGAAAAATTAAAAAATTAAAATTATTCCGATATATTTTGAGCACAGCTCTTCGTCTGTCGTTAACCCTGGCAAGGCATTGTGCGACTAGGTTTAGGGTTAACAACAGACGAAGAGCTGTGCTCGAAATATATCGGAATAATTTGCATTTTTTAATTTTTCAACTTTTAGAGTAATATTTGAGGATAGGGTCAATGGTGTCGATAGTACTCATAATGATTTTCCTCACAACGCTGAGCACAATTAACGATGAACATAAAGACAGTCAAAACTAGCCAATATGGCAAACTGGCAGGGGGAGTACCTGTGTTGCAGGATTATGTGGCATGTTTAAAGTTGATGTGCCGGAATGGCACCAGGCCAGAGACACAATTGTGTTGAACTGAAATTACATCTACAGATGGTGGGTTCAGGGCATTGCTAAGAAGCTCATAAATCACTGTTATCTGAATCTTAACTGTCTAGTTCATTCCATGTAATCCAGCCAGGAGAGCACTAGGTTAGAAATCTTGCCCCGACTAATTAAAGCACTCTAAGTTTGGTCATTTTGGTGGCTGCTATTTTCTACTGGCTTGGATCACTTCCAGCCAGTGGTGGTGGCTGCCTTCAAATGCAGGTATAGTCAGTAAGCCTAGCAGGTCATGTCCTGGTATAGGGTAAACATTACCATATAATGTCAGATGGGTCAAAATATCAGATGTCATGTCCTTGGACATGTATTGGTATATACGGCCCCAATTCCACTGATAGCATGAAGTCAGGAATTGTAATGTTGAGCAATATTGTAGTTAATCCTATTTCAGCACATGCAACCTCAAACACTACATTCTGTTGGTAACCAGAAATTGTGTTGTCAGGTGGTACGACCAGTCTATGCAACAAACAAAACCTGTCACTGTTTTGTGTGCTGTGAATGTGGGCAACATTGCATGTACATGCATCATGCATGGCAGGGTGGGAGCTGTGCATGTGAGTGTAGGTGTTTGTGAAACCAGCTTGTCCATTTGCATTACCTATGGCATTACCTACATTACCTACACATTACCTACATTACCTACACATTACCTACATTGCCTACATTACCTACACATTACCTACACATTACCTACATTACCTACACATTACCTATACATTACCAGCATTACCTACATGCAATGATGAAAAACACTGTAATGAATTTGTTGTGAAATATATCAATAAATCATCAGAATAGGCTATCAAGGGGGAGAATGGGTCCTAAGGTTGAACAATACCTGAGCAGCAAAACTCAGCATTAAAACAGAAACATTTTAATTGATAAACTGATGATGTTGCCAGTCACTGACTAGGACTGGAGGCAATCAAAATATATATGCAATCATATACAATCTCTCTGAATAAAAATAACAACAAGAAATATCCCTAACAGAACAGACATTGACATAGACTGTTAGGGTCAACTGCTGTAACCACAGACATGTCCTAACCTCAGACTGTTCATGCTATCAGAATGTAAACAATGCTGATGCATTAAAGCACCTTGCATCCGAAACATCTGCATTCTGATAGCATGAAAAGCCCAAGGTTAGGATGTGTCCAAAGATTGAACTTTCACCTTACCTGATTTTCAGATCTTGAGCGAGACTCTTCCAAAATGCAATCTCTTCATCCTTTGTTGCAAACTCAGGTGACATGTCGCCCATTTTTTAAAACAATGCAGGTGTTACTCTTCAGTGCAGAAATTGCAAGAAGCTCACAGCCACACCACAAGCACACAACTTGTAATCAATGGACAAAATCTCGGATGCTGCCTGGCTCGGTTGAGAGCTCACATCTCAGCTGTTCCACATCGGGAGCGAAAATCAACTTCACTGAACAATGACTGAAGCATTCGAAGGCAGTCTATGAGAGGCACTTCACCAAGAAAAAAAACACTGAGGATCACACTTCCCTCAAACACGCCCACTCCCCCACACACACGCGCCACCCAACGACATTCAACACAAACTCGACAAACTGAAACCGCAGCAGTTGAGTAACGGCTGATTGTATAGGGCTGCCAAATTTCCGATATAAAGTCTCTAGGAAGTACCCGTACATTTCTCTAGAAACGTTGTGGTGTGAGACAGTGCCGCTAAATTATAATGCTTTCTCTTCGCTGTTCCTACTTCCTACTCGGCAATAAATAATAATCATAATAATAACGTTTATTTCGCACCAGCGTTGGTACATATCTTTGCAGCGCACACAATGGGAAGGAGATAGTACACAAGACAGACACAACAAAACACAAGTCATACACTAGCCAGGGTCAATGCCCCTCAGCAACTCATGGTGGTCTTGGTTCCGCTGTGCAATGTTAAATATGTGTTGACCTCCTAACAAGTAATGATTTTCTAGATGTTTAACTCTGTGACTGTAGAACAATGAATATTGACTTTTGATCTGTTCTAACAACGATTTCTGCCTAAATCAACACCACAATCTTTGGAGAAACCCCCGTATTAACTGAAACCCTTGGGCGACGCCACCTTCCAAAAGTTGGGTGAGGTGGGGGGTGGGGGGTGGGGGGACGGAGGCACTTTGAAGTCGATTATTTCCATGCAACGCCCATAGGCGTAATGTTAAATCCGAAAATGTTTGGGGGGACGCGTCCCCCCCCCCCGTCCCCCCGCGATCGCTTGCTAGCACCAGCTGCAAACTGATTGGCTGATGGTATAGCCTCTGGCTAGAACCAGTACAACATTCTTTAGCCAGCACCGCATTCCTTCGCCAAAACTCAAATATATTCGGCTGGAGAGTCTTTTCAGTCAAGAAAACTTGCAGATAGGGGTTTCCCAAAACGGGCTACAAAACTGCTATCTCAGCTTAAAACTAATGTTGAAGGTGAACCAGGGCCGGCGCCACATATTTTCGGTTGGGGGGGGAGCTTTTCCAGAAAAAGGGCCCTTGGCCAAAAGGGCCCACCCAGCCTGCAATATAATGTAATATATATGTAATATCATTTCCGTCTTTCTCGTTCCCGCACGGATTACCATTTATTTATGATCAAACTTGAACACTTTAAATAGAGCATCACAGCCTCTATTTTCAAGTGGCATTTTGGCGTCACACAGTTCAAGTTTTTACTCAATATGACTAAGTTATCAACTATAACTTTTTTCCATTTCTTGCGACATGTACGAAGTATGTTTACTATAGTCACTAGTTATCAGAAGGAATTTACTAGTCATCACATTTTCTGTCGGTGCTATCATCTCAGACAGGCACGTAGCCAGTATTTCGTCCAGGGGGGTGCCTCGAAAGGACCCCTTTTCGAACGTTGAAAGGGCTCCTTTCCAAGCGTTGAAAGGGCCAAACAAAACGGATGAAAAGGCGCGTTACTAGGATGGAAAATGCAGTATGACAGGAATGGTATGGGCCATACCAACTTTTAGGAGCTGGAGTTAGCGAACTGCCATATAAACTTTTGAACCAGCGACACCAATTTTGAATCAGCTATACCAACTTGGAATATGTTTAAGCTCAAGACCTGGAACTCTTAAACAAATTGCGCCTCGGAGCGGCGCGAAAATTTTGAGCTAATGCCCTGGATATGATTTCTCATCAATACGTCACATTGCGTATGGTGCAGACCTCTAACAATGCTATATTGTGCGTTTAAAAGTGCGGTAAATAGTGCTAAAGTGAACTATTTTGCCCAATTATATAGGAAAGTAGCAACATAACACATAAATGCGCCGAGAAACGGGCCGTTTTTTTCTAACCCGTATATAATTGACTTTGTAGCTCAATTGTGCCGCGGAGCGGCGCGATTTTTTTAAATTGCATTCCCTGTACAAATGTATTCTTACTGTTGAAGGGCTCAGGGTCTCTTTAGATCGTCTAGGCGCCCCTCCGACCTTTCCAACGCCCTTCCGACCTGTTCGTGTTCAGGGTCTCATCTGGGATCCGCGAAGCGAAAAGACATGATGTGGAGTGGGTGATATATATTAAATACAAAGAGGGCTTACTCTACAAGAAAAAATACAATCGGAGCTTTCGGATATATTGTAACACCCTGACGAAGGGTGTTACAATATACCCGAAAGCTCCGCTTTTAATATTTTGTATTGCGGAGTAAGTCTTCTTTGTAATTAATCTTCATCTGGGATCTCTCATGTGCTTTTGGTCCTTCCGGTCTGACCAGGGACTCCTCTGACCTTCCAAGAAGCCCCTCTTGTGTGTCAAGGTGCCATTCGGCCCTCCAGAGGTCCTTCCGACCTGACCAGGGACTGCACTGGCTGCTTTGTCACCCTGCCGACATGCTCAGGGGCCCCTCCGACCTGCCCAGGGGCCCCTCCAGTCTGGCTAGGAACTCATCGGGCATGTTCAAGGGCCCTTCCGACCGGCCCAGGGACCCTTTCGGTCTGGCCAGGGACCCCTCTGACTTGCCCAGGAGCCACTCCGATCTGTCCAGCGACTCTTCTGGTCTAATTGCGGTGGCTGCTTTGTCGCCCTGCCAACATGTTCAAGGGGCCCTCCGCCTTGCCTTGGGACCCCTCCGTGCTGGCTAGGGGGCCAATTCAGCACGTTCAGGGGCCCTTCTTACCAGCCCAGAGGTCCTTTCGGTCTGGTCAGGGGCCACTCCGATCTGCACAGGGGCCCTTTGCACTTTCCAGGAGCCCTCTGGTCTCTCCAAGGGCCCTCCAGCCTTCTAAGGAGCCCTTCCAACCTGGCAAGGGACTGCGCTGGCTGCTTTGTCGCCTTGCAACATGCTCCGAGGGCCCTCCGACCTACCCTGGGGCCCCTCCGAGCTGACTAGGGGCCCATTTTGCATGTTCAGGGGCCCTTCTGACCCACCTAGAGGCCCTTTCGGTCTGGTTAGGGGCCCCTCTGACCTGCACAGGAGCCCTTTTAACTTCCCAGGGGCCCTCTGGTCTGTCCAGGAGCACTCCAACCTGCTCAGGGGCCCTTATGACCTAGCAATGGACTGCGCTGGCTGCTTTGTCGCCCTGCCGACATGCTCAGGGGCCTCTCGACCTGTCCATGGGCCCACTGTGATATCTAGGGGGCCCATTCGACGTGTTCAGGGGGCCCTCTGACCCGCTCAGGGACCCTTTCGGTCTGGACAGGGGCCCCTTTGACATGCACAGGGTTCTTTTGAACGTCCCAGGGGCCCTCTGGTCTGTCAGAGGGGGCCCTGGTGGCCCTAAAGGGCCTCTGAAGTGCTCTAAACTCTCTAAAGACCACGCTTCGCGTGGTAAAGAGCCCATGATATCGCGCTTCGCGCGGTCTCGTCGGCCCTTTTCGGCGTGTGCAGCGCGCCGAAAAGGGGCCTCCAGGGGGGGGGGGGCGCACCCGCCACCCCCTTGGCTATGTGCCTGATCTCAGATGACATCAAAACGTTCCGAAGGTGGAACGACGAGCACCGTTCAGGGTCTGAGAGAACATTCAGCTCGTCCGCCCGCCAGGCTGGCCGAAAAGGGCCCAGCTGGCGGTTGGAGGGGCAGCTGCCCCTCCTGCCCCCCCCCCCCCCCCCCCCCCTGTGGCGCCGGCCCTGAGGTGAACTATTTCCTTTAAATCACTATAGCAGCCGCAGCAACAGTACTAAGGTCACCTGCCGACCCAGATGCGAATATCCGATTAAATATCGGATAAAATGTCTGATGTTCTGGCGGACAGCTGAAAATCCGTCATAGATGGAATGATTCTCTTTGCTTGTATGTGCCCGCACATGAAACTGAAGCATACAAGTGTATCACTGTACAATGGTATCGTAGAGACGAAGACATGGCGAGTTTTGAGTCGAAGACCATTTACGACTTTACAGCTTGTGACTTCACAGCTCCTTATGAACTCTCTCTCCTTTGGTGTTGCGAAACTATGCTGTTGGTGTTGCCAAGTATGGGAGTGAGGGCGTTGTGTCCTGCCATGTCCGCCCTGCAGGCCCAGCTGTAGCTCAATCGGGAGAGCGCTGAGCAATGCAGACTTCACCCGGTGTCGCGGGTTCGAGTCGCTGATCGGCGCTCGCTATTTGCCACTGGCTGGGATGACCTGCAGCCGGTGGCAACAGCCATGTTCAAGATCAGGTGACGTCAGAGGGCAGGGCGGAGCGTGTTCAGGTATGTCGGGCACATGCAACTTTCGCTTCTAGATTCTGTCGATTACGCTAGGAATTGCACGAACGGATGGTAGGGGTTATAAGGGCCTGCGCAACAAGCTCTGCTTAGCGCTGGACCTGACCTCGGAAATCCATCCATTCAAAAGGTGCAGACTAAATTGTAAAAAAAATACCTATAGGCATATCAGAGCTAGCTTAGCAGGTGCCCTGGTCGTCTAACATGTACACATGTTTGTTCTGTGATGTATTCAGAGTTGAGAGTGATCATTGATCATGCATTGTCCCGCAGAAAAGACCTCGCGGAGAAAAAGAGCATGGATGTGTCGAAACACAACCGTGAAGTGTTTTGAGTGTTGCAGCGCGCATCAGCATTGCGCGCTATAAAGATCGAACGCAATTTTAATTGCAGTTATTTGATTGCTTGAAAGTACAATTTTCTAACAAATCATGCAAGGCGATACGGTCACTGGGTAGTCGTTATTTCGAAGCGTGAAACCCCTGCAAACTAAATATGTGTGCCGCTTTTAAGTCATCAATGCATTTACATATATGCACTATGCATACATGTGTTATGCAGCACACGTATAGCTTATGCTCACAGGGAAAAAGAAAATCCGATTGATATCAAGGTCGTCTGACTTTTTGAAGAATATCACTAGGATCCAGAGCTGCCAAATAACACTTTCTCTTCAGATCCTGGAGATTTTTACTTGTCTCGGGATAAGAGCCTCCACTTTCGGCCTCGCAACTGAGGCCCAACATCCATTTGATTTACCTATAGCGAATGGATAGATCCCTTTCTACCGACTGCACGTCCTCCATCCAATGTTTCACTCACATAAGCCCAGGACTTTTGGCAGCCGGGCAACATCAGGAGAGGTAGCCGCCTCCATGGCTCGGGCGGGCATTGCAATACACAACTGACAATCGTGAATTTAACATTTATTGGATATGTTGGACGAACAATTTCCGACAGGCGACAGTTAACCTTTTTAATTAAATTACGTAACCTTTGCATCATTAAATTATCACATATAATGAACAAGTGCATACAAAATACCTTATCGCACACATTCAGACACATGGGCCATGGCTATGCGGGTTCGCTGATTAGTGCAAAATGACTAGAAATCAGACCAGACAATTTTAAGCCGACATAATGCAGCTTATCACATAAAGACACTCAACAGCTCCCAGATTCCTATAACAAAAGTCACCTTTCGCACTCTTATCGGATTCAGATCCACAATATCTCCGGGTTCAATTTATTTTGTGGCGACTGCGTTTTTCCTAGCTGTCATGAACAATAAGAAGAAATTCAGTACAATGCTGAATGCGACGTGCAAGCAAACACGGACACACACACACGAGATCGACTAAGCATAAAACACAAAGCTAAACGTTCGAGCATTCTACGAGCACCGCTGGACGGATTCAAAGGCTATAACACGTAATATTACGCCACCATCAACACCGAGATCAACAGAGGCAGCCCAGCCTCGAAGAGCAAGGCATAACACTAAACAAAAAACACATATAAGTAAAAAGGGCAGGAATATGTTTACCATTGCGACATAAGTCACTACGACATATGCTCGAATCGACGGCTTTGTCATGTAAAGGCATAGGAATGTGTGCAATGGGAGCAATTACGTACACGTCATGAGTGGAGCCTTTCTAATACAAAATAAAGCTAGACGTGTGAAGTGTTATTGGTGGGACTAAAATTGAGTTAAAATTTTAACAAAAATGTCATAAAGGATGGATGGATCATAAAGGAAGGATGGATGTCCAGCAAAACGACAAAACGACAAGGCCCCTGATAAGCAGATGCAGATCACATCATCCCTAACTCCTAACCAATGATAACATCTGTATTACGTGTATTTCCATTTTTTACGACGATCGCGCATGGGTTCAGATCCATTCTACGAGCCCGAGAATGGAATGGCTCCCGCTCCATCAAGCAGTTCCGCTCCCGCTCACTTCCGTGCAATGACTGGGCCGGGATATAACGCTGGTCCAGCATCTACTGCGGCACCACCTCCCACAGGCTCTGCAGGATGAAGCCGTCCTTCAGTCGCTCTACAGAGCCGGCATGTTCAGCATCTACTGCGGCACCACCTCCCACAGGCTCTGCAGGATGAAGCCGTCCTTCAGTCGCTCTACAGAGCCGGCATGTTCAGCATCTACTGCGGCACCACCTCCCACAGGCTCTGCAGGGTGAAGCCGTCCTTCAGTCGCTCCAGAGCCGGCATGTTCAGCATCTACTGCGGCACCACCTCCCACAGGCTCTGCAGGGTGAAGCCGTCCTTGAGTCGCTCCACATAGCCGGCATGTTCAGCATCTACTGCGGCAAACCTCCCACAGACTCTGCAGGGTGAAGCCGTCCTTGAGTCGCTCCACATAGCCGGCATGTTCAGCATCTACTGCGGCACCACCTGCCACAGGCTCTGCAGGATGAAGCCGTCCTTCAGTCGCTCCAGAGCCGGCATGTTCAGCATCTACTGCGGCACCACCTCCCACAGACTCTGCAGGGTGAAGCCGTCCTTGAGTCGCTCCACAGCTAGTCCCAGCTCCGGACAGTAGACGGGTTCCCGGTCCTGGAACACGATACACATTAACATAGATCACGGCAAATTCCCAAATTTGTTAGGGTGAGACGAATTAGTACGGGGAGAATATCTAGAGTAGATTAATTAGTAAGCCGAAGGGTACCGAGGAATACACGATATCGCTTAAAGAAGGCAATGGAAATTAGCTACACTCCGCGATGACGCTGAACCAATAAACTAAACTAATTAACTAATAAAATAAACTGAACTACGATCTAAGCAACTTCAACCAGCTCCAAAGCCTGAGTGCGATTGCGGCGACTACAAAGTTCCTCTCGCCAATCACTGCTGGCCTCAGCTCCCACATCGCCAGCGCGAGGCACCAGCACTACCCACAGCGCGCTAAACGCATATATAACCCCGTGACCGAACCCCTCCCTCTCATTCCGGGGGAGGGAGGCTAAACTGGGCGTGGTCTCCATACTGACCTGAGCGTGGTCTCCGTATTAACCTGGGCGTGATCTCGGAGACGCCGACCTGGGCGCGGTCTCGGAGATGCCGACCTGGGCGTGGTCTCCGTACTGACCTGGGCGTGGTCTCCGTACTGATCTGGGCGTGGTCTCCGTACTGACCTGGGCGTGGTCTCCGTACTGACCTGGGCGTGGTCTCCGTACTGACCTGGGCGTGGTCTCCATACTAACCTGGGCGTGGTCTCCGTACTAACCTGGGCGTGGTCTCCGTACTGACCTGGGCGTGGTCTCCGTACTGACCTGGGCGTGGTCTCCGTGCTAACCTGGGCGTGGTCTCCGTACTGACCTGGGCGTGGTCTCTGTATTAACCAGGGCGTGGTCTCCGTACTGACCTGGGCGTGGTCTCCGTACTGACCTGGGCGTGGTCTCCGTGCTAACCTGGGCGTGGTCTCCGTACTGACCTGGGCGTGGTCTCCGTACTGACCTGGGCGTGGTCTCCGTACTGACCTGGGCGTGTTCTCCGTACTGACCTGGGCGTGGTCTCCGTACTGACCT
This sequence comes from Chirona hameri, assembly GCA_036785665.1. NCBI lineage: Eukaryota > Metazoa > Arthropoda > Thecostraca > Balanomorpha > Balanidae > Chirona > Chirona hameri. The sequence continues at coordinate 54,958 of JAXIVJ010002516.1, forward strand.
GGGCGTGTTCTCCGTACTGACCTGGGCGTGGTCTCCGTGCTAACCTGGGCGTGGTCTCCGTACTAACCTGGCCCCTGGGCGTGGTCTCCGTACTAACCTGGGCGTGGTCTCCGTACTAACCTGGGCGTGGTCTCCGTACTGACCTGGGCGTGGTCTCCGTCGGCGAAGTACGAGGCGAACGTGTCGGCGGGCGGCTCGACGTCGTCAATCTCAGCGATGTTGTCCATGTCAGAGCTGAGTTCCTCGGCTGTCAGCGGCGTCTCCACCGTCTCCTGGCTGTACTGCACGCCGAATATCGGCGCCTCGCTGAACACCTGACACGAAACAGGCGCGTCAGCACCCAACACTCTGTCTCACTGAGAACACACAACAGGAGGAAGGCACATCAACACATTCAATCTCACTGAACACCTGACACGAAACAGGCGCGTCAGCACCCAACACAACAGGAGGAAGACACATCAACACATTCAATCTCACTGGACAGCTGACACGAAACAGGCGCGTCAGCACCCAACACAACAGGAGGAAGGCACATCAACACATTCAATCTCACTGAACACCTGACACGAAACAGGCGCGTCAGCGCCCAACACTCTGTCTCACCGAACACAACAGGAGGAAGACACATCAACACATTCAATCTCACTGAACACCTGACACGAAACAGGCGCGTCAGCACCCAACACAACAGGAGGAAGACACATCAACACATTCAATCTCACTGGACAGCTGGCTGAACACCTGACACGAAACAGGCGCGTCAGCACCCAACACTCTGTCTCACTGAGAACACACAACAGGAGGAAGGCACATCAACACATTCAATCTCACTGGACAGCTGACACGAAACAGGCGCGTCAGCACCCAACACAACAGGAGGAAGGCACATCAACACATTCAATCTCACTGAACACCTGACACGAAACAGGCGCGTCAGCACCCAACACAACAGGAGGAAGACACATCAACACATTCAATCTCACTGGACAGCTGGCTGAACACCTGACACGAAACAGGCGCGTCAGCACCCAACACTCTGTCTCACTGAGAACACACAACAGGAGGAAGGCACATCAACACATTCAATCTCACTGAACACCTGACACGAAACAGGCGCGTCAGCACCCAACACAACAGGAGGAAGACACATCAACACATTCAATCTCACTGGACAGCTGGCTGAACACCTGACACCAAACAGGCGCGTCAGCACCCAACACAACAGGAGGAAGACACATCAACACATTCAATCTCACTGGACAGCTGGCTGAACACCTGACACCAAACAGGCGCGTCAGCACCCAACACAACAGGAGGAAGACACATCAACACATTCAATCTCACTGGACAGCTGACACGAAACAGGCGCGTCAGCACCCAACACAACAGGAGGAAGACACACCAACACATTCAATCTCACTGGACAGCTGGCTGAACACCTGACACGAAACAGGCGCGTCAGCACCCAACACAACAGGAGGAAGACACATCAACACATTCAATCTCACTGGACAGCTGACACGAAACAGGCGCGTCAGCACCCAACACAACAGGAGGAAGACACATCAACACATTCAATCTCACTGGACAGCTGACACGAAACAGGCGCGTCAGCACCCAACACTCTGTCTCACCGAACACAACAGGAGGAAGACACATCAACACATTCAATCTCACTGGACAGCTGGCTGAACACCTGACACGAAACAGGCACGTCAGCACCCAACACAACAGGAGGAAGACACATCAACACATTCAATCCCACTGGACAGCTGACACGAAACAGGCGCGTCAGCACCCAACACAACAGGAGGAAGGCGCATCAACACATTCAATCTCACTGGACAGCTGGCTGAACACCTGACACGAAACAGGCACGTCAGCACCCAACACAACAGGAGGAAGACACATCAACACATTCAATCTCACTGGACAGCTGACACGAAACAGGCGCGTCAGCACCCAACACAACAGGAGGAAGACACATCAACACATTCAATCTCACTGGACAGCTGACACGAAACAGGCGCGTCAGCACCCAACACAACAGGAGGAAGGCGCATCAACACATTCAATCTCACTGGACAGCTGACACGAAACAGGCGCGTCAGCACCCAACACAACAGGAGGAAGACACATCAACACATTCAATCTCACTGGACAGCTGGCTGAACACCTGACACGAAACAGGCGCGTCAGCACCCAACACAACAGGAGGAAGACACATCAACACATTCAATCCCACTGGACACCTGACACGAAGCAGGCGCGTCAGCGCCCAACACTCTGTCTCACCCAACACAACAGGAGGAAGACACATCAACACATTCAATCGCACTGGACAGCTGACACGAAACAGGCGCGTCAGCACCCAACACAACAGGAGGAAGACACATCAACACATTCAATCCCACTGGACACCTGACACGAAGCAGGCGCGTCAGCGCCCAACACTCTGTCTCACCGAACACAACAGGAGGAAGGCGCATCAACACATTCAATCTCACTGGACAGCTGACACGAAACAGGCGCGTCAGCACCCAACACAACAGGAGGAAGACACATCAACACATTCAATCCCACTGGACACCTGACACGAAGCAGGCGCGTCAGCGCCCAACACTCTGTCTCACCGAACACAACAGGAGGAAGGCGCATCAACACATTCAATCGCACTGGACACCTGACACGAAACAGGCGCGTCAGCAACCAACACAACAGGAGGAAGGCGCATCAACACATTCAATCTCACTGGACACCTGACACGAAACAGGCGCGTCAGCAACCAACACAACAGGAGGAAGGCGCATCAACACATTCAATCTCACTGGACAGCTGGCTGGACACCTGACACGAAACAGGCGCGTCAGCACCCAACACAACAGGAGGAAGACACATCAACACATTCAATCTCACTGGACAGCTGGCTGAACACCTGACACGAAACAGGCGCGTCAGCACCCAACACAACAGGAGGAAGACACATCAACACATTCAATCCCACTGGACAGCTGACACGAAACAGGCGCGTCAGCACCCAACACAACAGGAGGAAGACACATCAACACATTCAATCTCACTGGACAGCTGGCTGAACACCTGACACGAAACAGGCGCGTCAGCACCCAACACAACAGGAGGAAGACACATCAACACATTCAATCCCACTGGACAGCTGACACGAAACAGGCGCGTCAGCACCCAACACAACAGGAGGAAGACACATCAACACATTCAATCCCACTGGACAGCTGACACGAAACAGGCGCGTCAGCACCCAACACAACAGGAGGAAGACACATCAACACATTCAATCTCACTGGACAGCTGGCTGAACACCTGACACGAAACAGGCGCGTCAGCACCCAACACAACAGGAGGAAGACACATCAACACATTCAATCCCACTGGACAGCTGACACGAAACAGGCGCGTCAGCACCCAACACAACAGGAGGAAGACACATCAACACATTCAATCTCACTGGACAGCTGACACGAAACAGGCGCGTCAGCACCCAACACAACAGGAGGAAGGCGCATCAACACATTCAATCTCACTGGACAGCTGACACGAAACAGGCGCGTCAGCACCCAACACAACAGGAGGAAGGCGCATCAACACATTCAATCGCACTGGACAGCTGACACGAAACAGGCGCGTCAGCACCCAACACAACAGGAGGAAGACACATCAACACATTCAATCTCACTGGACAGCTGACACGAAACAGGCGCGTCAGCACCCAACACAACAGGAGGAAGGCGCATCAACACATTCAATCGCACTGGACAGCTGACACGAAACAGGCGCGTCAGCACCCAACACAACAGGAGGAAGACACATCAACACATTCAATCTCACTGGACAGCTGACACGAAACAGGCGCGTCAGCACCCAACACAACAGGAGGAAGGCGCATCAACACATTCAATCTCACTGGACAGCTGACACGAAACAGGCGCGTCAGCACCCAACACAACAGGAGGAAGACACATCAACACATTCAATCGCACTGGACAGCTGGCAGGAGGGAGGCCCCACTTTAAAAAGGCTTGGTTCCCGGAAAACCATTCAGAGTCTGGGTTCAATGTATACAGAATCACAGCGAAATAAAATAAAACATAACATCCTGTTGCGATACGAAAAACAGCTACCAAACGGCATCTGCAATAACATGACACCTTGACCTCTGGATGCTTTATGCGCAACGTCGTCTACCATATCCCACATGGTCAGTCAATCGCTCTTAACAACCAGTAAGGCGCCGTAGTTGGCGATGAACGAGCGAGCGCGAAGGAAAATATGTATGGGGAATTTCAACTCGATCGGGCAAGTAGTTTCTGAGATACAAAAAAGGGTGTGCACGTGCGCATGTGCAGAGGCACCCACCTTTGACTTGTGGGAAAGTGGGGGCTGAGAGGTCCCTAACCACACACTAAATTTGAACACAATCGGCTCAGCCGTTCCTGAGATATAGTATAGGGGTGTACACGTGCGCACGTGCAGTCATCCCCTGAGTTGTGTGAAAGTGGCGGCTGAGGGGTCCCTACTCCCTACCACACACGAAATTTGCACATAATCTGCCCAGCCGTTGCGGAGTTATTGCGATAAAATACTTTTCAACACCCCTCACGCGGCACGCGCCACGCGCAGTGGTAGTCACCCACATGAGCCGGCACTGGTCTCAAACAGGGTAGGTTGGATGGGTCTGCTCAGCAAAGAAGCCCGCTTGTCAATGGGACGTGCGGTTGCAGAGATATGAGCTTCTCATCAAAAGCGTCGCCACGGGCCGGACCGGGCCGCTCATAATCAGATTTTCCCCATACACCACGGAAGGACGAGCGAGTGCATGTTGTAAATAACGGAAGTCTGGAAACCTCTAAGGGGCCTGCAACACTTCACGAGGCTAAAACACCTCAGGCGACGAGGACACCAGACTGCCGCTGATTCCTCACTGTACACAATCAGCACCTGAAACAGCGAGTAGAGCTCCTTGTAGACCTCCACCAGTTTCTCCTTGGGGTCGATACGGAATCCGAGCACGTAGCCACCACTGGCCTCCGTGGACTCCACCACCAGGGCAGGGCCGAACTTGGAGTCCCGAGTCCGCACATTGTCCATTTGCAGGTACGGCAGCGACATGTTGAACTAGGGGAAAGCAGACAGGCACAGCATACATTTGTAAATTAGTATGAGCAAATAAAGCCGATTGTATGTAAATGGCATAAATCGTACATCAACACACATTAACATCAACCAGTGGCTTCCTGCTATTGACACATGTACGAATGATGAGAACGAAACAACGACGTCATTTCACCTAGGCCCTACACTAGATATCCCAAAACGTCGCCCAAGTCAGGCGTGAATGACCGACCCGACGAAAACTTCTCACAACTGATCCACATATGACCCATGTGAATGACCGACCCGACGAAAACTTCTCACAACTGATACACATATGGGAGCCTTTTGTTAGCCATCCCCGAACGGGTGCAAAGCATCCTCACAAAACCAACGAACACATCCGCTCAGCTTACACGTCCACTTCGTCACCATCACTCGCCCACCCCATCACCCTGCTGTTCTATCTCCGTCATCCACACACACCCTCGAGCCAGCAGCCCCACCTGTTCGTTCATGTTTGCGAACCAGACGAGCCTGACGTTGGTGATGATGAAGGTGCCCAGGTTGCCCTGGTCGGAGGAGAGGTTCCACACGCCGTTCACGCGGCTCACGATCTCCTCCTGGGGCAGCAAACGCAGCTGCTTGTTGGAGACGACGGCGCCACGCAGCTTCAGTTCTCTGGAACACAGAGAGTCAGGGGAGTCAGCTGATTGGAACACAGGGGAGTCAGCTGTCTGGAACACAGGGGAGTCAGCTATCTGGAACACAGCCGGGAGTCAGCTGTCTGGAACACAGCCGGGAGTCAGCTGTCTGGAGCACAGTCGGGAGTCAGCTGTCTGGAACACAGCCGGGAGTCAGCTGTCTGGAACACAGCCGGGAGTGGTTGATTGGAACACAGCCGGGAGTCAGCTGATTGGAACACAGCCGGGAGTCAGCTGATTGGAACACAGCCGAGAGTGGTTGATTGGAACACAGCCGGGAGTCAGCTGATTGGAACACAGCCGAGAGTTGGTTGATTGGAAAACAGCCAGGAGTCAGGTGATTGGAACACAGGGGGTCGGCTGTCTGGAACACAGCCGGGAGTCAGCTGATTGGAACACAGCCGAGAGTGGTTGATTGGAACACAGCCGGGAGTCACCTGATTGGAACACAGCCGAGAGTGGTTGATTGGAACACAGCCGGGAGTCAGCTGATTGGAACACAGCCGAGAGTTGGTTGATTGGAAAACAGCCAGGAGTCAGGTGATTGGAACACAGGGGGTCGGCTGTCTGGAACACAGCCGGGAGTTGGTTGATTGGAACACAGCCAGGAGTCAGGTGATTGGAACACAGGGGGTTGGCTGTCTGGAACGTTCCAGAGTCGGCTGCCATATTAATGCTGATTTCAATGATTGTTGTTTTGGGACACCGCAACAATAAAGGTGTATGTACCATGCACAATTTTTACGCTACTTCCTCAAGGAACGAGGAGGGAGCCGGAGGCAGGAAATTACTTATGACCGGATGTGGAGGGTAGACATTCGAATCGCCGACTGCATGGTATATTTAAGGATGATACCTGCAAAACGTGACGGCAAAAAGTGTACGGTGCCTTCGCCATAAACGGAGCCTAAGTATACGCGCCATTAGCTGTTCATGCGGGACCAGAGCGAGGAAAGACGGCCCGATTTGGATCGGTCGGTGTGTACCTGTAGAGTCGTGAGCTGGTGTACGCCTTGTGGACGCCGCTGACGGAGGTGAAGAGTCGCTGGCTGCCCGGCGTCAGGTTGGTGAAGATGAACTCGAAGCGGGTGTTGCCTGCCTTGGTGAGGATGTACAGCGCCTCGGTCACACCGCGCAGCTTCGAGTTCACCTGGCCAGCACCGAAGGTAACAAGGTAACAAGGCACCGTCCAGATGGCACCTGTCATCAGCGATGAACAATGAACAGCGAAGTCATCCGCGAATGAACAATAGCTCTCACAGCGACCCGATGTCATCGCCTTCCGTTCCCAAGCCTGGACTCATTGGAGATGGTTAGACCTGAGGACCATCCGTGCCGAGTGACAATCCCCAACCACAGACACTCGTCACATCAGCCTGGAGAGCCCGGCGCAGACCTTAGATCTGTACACCGTACACGTGGACGATTCCTGATCTACTGAGCCGTCCCAGCCTCCCGGTAGCCGGTAGCAACAGCAGCAGCAGCAGCGGTGCTGACGTGTTGGTGGGGTCGTTCGGTGGGTCACACCAGGCTCCGTTTACTGACCTGTTTGACGGTGGTGCTCAGCACACAGTTGTAGCCGATAGAGGCTGACGCGCGTACTCACCTGTTTGACGGTAATGTTCAGCACACAGTTGTAGCCGACCGAGAGGCTGACGCGCGTACTCACCTGTTTGACAGTGATGTTCAGCACACAGTTGTAGCCGACCGAGAGGCTGACACGCGTACTGACCTGTTTGACGGTGATGTTCAGCACACAGATGTAGCCGACCGAGAGGCTGACGCGCGTACTCACCTGTTTGACGGTGATGTTCAGCACACAGATGTAGCCGACCGAGAGGCTGACACGCGTACTCACCTGTTTGACGGTGATGTTCAGCACACAGTTGTAGCCGACCGAGAGGCTGACACGCGTACTCACCTGTTTGACGGTGATGTTCAGCACACAGTTGTAGCCGACCGAGAGGCTGACGCGCGTACTCACCTGTTTGACGGTGATGTTCAGCACACAGTTGTAGCCGATAGAGGCTGACGCACGTACTCACCTGTTTGACGGTGATGTTCAGCACACAGTTGTAGCCGACCGAGAGGCTGACACGCGTACTCACCTGTTTGACGGTGATGTTCAGCACACAGTTGTAGCCGACCGAGAGGCTGACGCGCGTACTCACCTGTTTGACGGTGGTGCTCAGCACACAGTTGTAGCCGATAGAGGCTGACGCGCGTACTCACCTGTTTGACGGTGATGTTCAGCACACAGATGTAGCCGACCGAGAGGCTGACGCGCGTACTCACCTGTTTGACGGTGATGTTCAGCACACAGTTGTAGCCGATAGAGGCTGACACGCGTACTCACCTGTTTGACGGTGATGTTCAGCACACAGTGGTAGCCGACCGAGAGGCTGACACGCGTACTCACCTGTTTGACGGTGATGTTCAGCACACAGTTGTAGCCGATAGAGGCTGACGCGCGAACTCACCTGTTTGACGGTGATGTTCAGCACACAGTTGTAGCCGACCGAGAGGCTGACACGCGTACTGACCTGTTTGACGGTGATGCTCAGCACACAGTTGTAGCCGACCGAGAGGCTGACGCACGTACTCACCTGTTTGACGGTGATGTTCAGCACACAGTTGTAGCCGATAGAGGCTGACACGCGTACTCACCTGTTTGACGGTGATGTTCAGCACACAGTTGTAGCCGACCGAGAGGCTGACGCGCGGCATGGCGTGCGAGTGCCATATGAGGCGCAGGTTCGTCACCAGCATCCGGCCACGGTCGCCGCTGTTACCTGTCGACAACGGTGGAGATCAGGACGCTACGAAAACCACCAACACAACACCTGCACTACCTGCTCTTGAGTCACCAGAAGGCGTCCACAGAAAACGCGTGTAAAACACCAGCGGACAGAATACGGGAGACCGTGTAAAAGCGGGGTATGCAGCTCTCAGCTGGCAGGCAAAAGTGCACTGGAATAAGACGGCAACACAATATGACCCATTTGTGTATTATTTTGTGTATTGTGTATGCTTTTGTGATATTATGCACAACATCCTCCGGCTCTGAGGTTACTTCTGAGCTGGAAGATTTTACTTCTGAGAAGTAACTTCTGAGCCGGAAGATCTTATGCATAACACAAGAGCACACAATATACAAAATATAAACAAATGATTTGTGCTGCATTTTATAGATTCAAAAGTATCCACAAAGATACGATGATGATTGGGGTTTTTGGGCGCACCAACTACGTATGGTCACTTGGCGCCCATAACGAAACGGTACGACGTCCGGCGTATAGTCTACATGGCGTTCAACATTGTAGGTGCCTTCTATGACCCCCCCCCCCCTCAGAGGTTGGTATCTGCAGTTTTAACCTGTACCGCACCTTTGGTGTCCTCCACCGAGTCAAGGGTGTCGATGAGTTTCTCCCCTGGCCTCATCTTCATCTGTGCTGGGGCGATGTCAAACCGTACCTCTCTGTCCTCCCACAGCAGCGACATGCTGCCCAATCTGGTGTGAGTGGAAGGCCTGGTGTGGACAGAGGACGGTGCCGGCTCGGTCGCTGCAGACAGGGAGAAGTACACTGAGCTGAGGTGCATACATGTTTGTCACTGTTTGTCATGAAGATGATGATGATTGTGGCATGAAATAACAAGAATGATACTGAAACAAGAAACTGCCAAAAACAAACTTGCGACTAGTTGAAATAATTGACTCAACTTAGCCCTTTTTTGTGAGCATCCCTGCACAGCCTCAGTGGTGACTGGTGGCATGAGCACACAGTCAGCGAACACTGACATATCAAACAGTATAAACAAATAGCAAAAAATAACATAGAGATAACAGCCATTTTGTTCTGTGTGGAAATGGAAAAATGCCCAATACTACCCCTAGCCAACCCTCAAACTGTAAATCATCAGGGCTGGCCAATCATGCCCATTGCAGTTGTCTTTTTGTACTTTTTTTTATAATGATTGGTTTGCTGTGGATTGAGCAGTGACATGAACAGCATATCCTCCAGAGACCAAGTTGCTAAGTGAAACTCTCACCTTGTTCCTTTCCAACAGTATAATTTGGGCCAGCCAGACTTTCAGGCGCTATGTAGGGGCTCTATTAGGGCATTGGACCATGGTCCCTGCCACATTAACAAGTATCTCACCACTTCGCTGGGTTGCTGCCTTTTTGCTTAAAAGCAAATCTGTGAATTCTCTTTCATTTGGTATACTCATACATAACTATGTTCCTGTAGTGTCTTGAATGCATTTTCTGGGCACACCATTTAAGAATGATAACATAAAACAAGACAGTTCCAATAGGTTACTGGCACACTTGTGCTTGGTAGAATCAACAGGCTTGACTTCCTCCCATCATGGCCTCAGCCCTTTGGGTCCAGATAATGGTCTGGGCCTGCTGCCACTTCATATTTTAGCTGAGATGCAAGTTTTGTGCATAAATGAGTCATTCTAGACTCCAGGACATCATGGACATGTCTAAATTATGCACTGGGTACATAGTTCTTAGTTATAATTAAATGTCACAATAAATATATCTAGTTATATAAATTACATATGTTCAGGTGAAAAAAATATCAGCTGAAGCACATGGCAGTAGCGAACCCGACCATTAACAGGACCTAAAGGGTTGATGCCACAACAGGAGCAATTCAAGCCTGTTGATTCCACTGAACACAAGTTGGGTTACTAGGAACTAAAGCTAAGCAAGCCTCAGCACCGTACCTACAAGAGGACAATGTTTTTTTTTGTCCAGGGTGGAACCAGCTGTGGAACATGTGGAACCAGCTAACTGAAGAGGTTGTCATGAGCACCAGCGTAAACACATTAAAAAACAACTATGACCGACAACGCACAAACAGAATGAGAAGAGGCAGCCCCTAATGAGCATTCTGCTCCCTTGTCTCTTTAACCTATCTACTTGGTGTATTCTGTAGAACAAAACCACTGGCACAGAGCCTTGACAACAGTGTCACTCGCTCATGGTGTGATTCACACAAAGAATACATGCACCCTCACAGCCACAGCCTACACTTAGGCCAGAGCCAGACTACCAGACAGCATGCCAGCAACTATTTGATCTTCCTATTGTTCAGCATCCACACTAATAAGGTCTTCTGCTGGCCCAATATCCCTGAGTCAGATCAAATAGCTTGTAGATAGCACAGCTTCCTTGGTGCTCCATCTCACATTTTAATGTCACAATGTGTTACCAAAATCCCAACACTATATATGATTAAACAAGTAAACAAAATTATATTAAAATAACAGGAATCTGGATTCCTACAGCTTGAGATTGATTTGCAAAAATGTGAGATAAAGGGAAATCATGTTATAATTATGGTGCTTCTTACCTTTTCTTTCGAACAATCTTTTTCAGAATGTTTTCTTGTTGAATTATTGGTCAATATCGAGGTTAATGGTTGACGAAAAGATCGAAATTCACACACTAAACTGCCTACAACACGATAGATTACAGTGGGCTTGTATCAGAAGGCCCGAGAATCCCGTGGTTGCCATGGCAACAAATGTATCAACTGCGCCACGCTAACTTATGTTTCCATATTTCGTAGAGAAATGCATGTGCGAACATAAAAAATGAAAATCGTGTGGCTCGAGAAAAGCGCTGGAGAAGCGGAAGGGGTTCTCTAATCTCTATCTCTTCCACCGTCGGATCGTTGTGATGATGTTTTAGGTGCTAGGGCATTTGGGCGCTACGACCGCTACGGCTACGGGCACATGCTGCCCATCCCATCCTGCGATTTATTTGACTTAGTCCGAACTCCGAACTGAGAGTTAAATCCTTCCCCACTGGGGGAAGGGACGGAGTGAACCTGGGAGGGGGACGCCGGGCGGTCCCCCTGGTGGTGACGCCCCTGGGGTTTCCGCACTTGCAGGGAGCAATATGACCCTCTGCTGTCTGAGCTGCCCATTGCCTTGACCAGACTGGTTATTGATTCGACACCGATTGAATCGATTGGAATCGTTCAATCAAAATGCATTGAATCAAAACATAATTGATTCACCACCAGATATTTTGATTCATGAATCGTGATTGAATCAAAACCCGCATCAAATCAAGGCTGATTGAATAACAAGATTTAACGATTCAAGTACACTGGTAAATTGTCCAAATACATGGAGTCCCAGTGGCTGCATTCAATTATACTGAAATAATATTGCTGTACCAATGTTTTAATAATCATATATATGCATGTTTCCATTTTTATTGATTTGCCATACATTCACCTCATATATTCAAATGTTGAATCAAACGGGAATCAATTAAAATATTTGTTTTGATTCTTTGAATCAGAATGAATCAATTCTCAAAATTGTATCCGTGAATCGAACGGTGATTGAATCATTCAGATTCCAAAATGAATCATGATTGAATCGTTCAAAAAAAAGTTGAATCAATAACCAGTCTGGCCTTGACCTATCTTTTTCAAATCCATCGATAGATCAATCGACTCGCAACAGTCGCAAAGCAACACACCTCAATCACAGACGTATATTCTCGCTGCGTCGTGTGGACTTGCACCACTGTACAAAGTACAAACACAGTATGAGCAGAAGACTCCGCGGCCTCGGAACAGGAGACGCTTCAGCCTACAACGTCCGCACTACAGCCATAGAACGGTCCGCGCTGCAGCCATAGAACGGCCCGCGCTGCAGCCATAGAGCGGCCCGCGCTGCAGCCATAGAACGGCCCGCGCTGCAGCCATAGAACGGTCCGCGCTGCAGCCATAGAACGGCCCGCGCTGCAGCCATAGAGCGGCCCGCGCTGCAGCCATAGAACGGCCCGCGCTGCAGCCATAGAACGGCCCGCGCTGCAGCCATAGAGCGGCCCGCGCTGCAGCCATAGAGCGGCCCGCGCTGCAGCCATAGAACGGTCCGCGCTGCAGCCATAGAGCGGCCCGCGCTGCAGCCATAGAACGGTCCGCGCTGCAGCCATAGAGCGGTCCGCGCTGCAGCCATAGAACGGTCCGCGCTGCAGCCATAGAGCGGTCCGCGCTGCAGCCATAGAACGGTCCGCGCTGCAGCCATAGAGCGGCCCGCGCTGCAGCCATAGAACGGTCCGCGCTGCAGCCATAGAGCGGCCCGCGCTGCAGCCATAGAGCGGCCCGCGCTGCAGCCATAGAACGGTCCGCGCTGCAGCCATAGAGCGGCCCGCGCTGCAGCCATAGAACGGCCCGCGCTGCAGCCATAGAACGGTCCGCGCTGCAGCCATAGAACGGTCCGCGCTGCAGCCATAGAACGGTCCGCGCTGCAACCATAGAACGGTCCGCGCTGCAGCCATAGAACGGTCCGCGCTGCAGCCATAGAACGGTCCGCGCTGCAGCCATAGAACGGTCCGCGCTGCAGCCATAGAACGGTCCGCGCTGCAGCCATAGAACGGTCCGAGCTGCAGCCATAGAGCGGCCCGCGCTGCAGCCATAGAACGGCCCGCGCTGCAGCCATAGAACGGTCCGCGCTGCAGCCATAGAACGGTCCGCGCTGCAGCCATAGAACGGTCCGCGCTGCAGCCATAGAACGGTCCGCGCTGCAGCCATAGAACGGTCCCCGCTGCAGCCATAGAACGGCCCGAGCTGCAGCCATAGAACGGTCCGCGCTGCAGCCATAGAACGGTCCACGCTGCAGCCATAGAACGGTCCACGCTGCAGCCATAGAATGGTCCGCGCTGCAGCCATAGAACGGTCCGCGCTGCAGCCATAGAACGGTCCACGCTGCAGCCATAGAACGGTCCAGAACGGTCCGCGCTGCAGCCATAGCATGGTCCGCGCTGCAGCCATATAACGGTCCACACTGCAGCCATAGAACGGTCCGCGCTGCAGCCATAGAACGGTCCACGCTGCAGCCATAGCACGGCCCGAGCTGCGCCCACCAGAGCTGCAGAGCTGCGGCCACCACTGGCGGGAAGAGCAGCAAATTCTCCCACTGCACACGCTAAGTGTCAACTTCGCAGCAGCAGCTCTCAGTCAAATGACACAGTGTCAGCACCAGCTCCGAGTCCCTGGTGATACAGTGTCAGCACCAGCTCCGAGTCCCTGGTGACACAGTGTCATCACCAGCTCCGAGTCCCTGGTGACACAGTGCCAGCACCAGCTCCGAGTCCCTGGTGACACAGTGTCGGCACCAGCTCCGAGTCCCTGGTGACACAGTGCCAGCACCAGCTCCGAGTCCCTGGTGACACAGTGTCGGCACCAGCTCCGAGTCTCTGGTGACACAGTGCCAGCACCAGCTCCGAGTACCTGGTGACACAGTGTCGGCACCAGCTCCGAGTCCCTGGTGACAGTGTCAGCACCAGCTCCGAGTCCCTGGTGACACAGTGTCGGCACCAGCTCCGAGTCCCTGGTGACAGTGTCAGCACCAGCTCCGAGTCCCTGGTGATACAGTGTGCCTTGTTTGTCACCGCCGACGGAGGGGCGCCACCGGACGCCGGGGGTGACTCTCGGAGTGGCTGTGTGTGTCGCGAGACATCGGTGACATCGGTGACATCGGTGACATCGGCGACAACGGTCGGTCGGTACACCCCGGACTGGGATCGGTCACACTTGGCAAGTCAGGTGACATCGGAATGATAAAACATCGCCACCAGCTACCACACATACCCACAAACACCGATGGCAAACGTTGCAAACGGCATCACTAGCTCTCCCAAGTTGTCGTAATTCTCGCATTCGACACTCACTGGCATTCGTTCATCGTAACATACATCACTACTCAATTTGTCATGTCAAATCAGAACGAAGCGAAAGCAATATGTACTGCAAATAGCGCACTCAACACAATTAATGTATGAATACATTACACCGACCCGCACTGGCGCTCACAAAGCGACACACTCGACCAAGATTTCCCATCCGACTTCCATACATCTTGTAATACCCATTCCCATTCATCCGTAATTCGTTCAGCAAACTCGAAGAATCTTTCTCATTCAAGTACCACACTACCGAGCATCGAGCCTGTGCACCGTTTCCATGCCGCCAGTCGCGATCACAGTCACCGTCATACAATATAGTATACGTCGCTGACTCAGCTGGGCTCCAAAGATCATTCATTGACAATTCAGTGACACCTGTCGTATGTGCGGCAGTTATCCATCGTCATCATATTCATATGGTATCTCATTCGTCGTTTTCAGCTATGAAGTGCACGCAGGCATACTGCATCGAGGACAGGCACCTCCAGCGACTCCAGGACAGGCACCTCCAGCGACTCCAGGACAGGCACCTCCAGCGACTCCAGGACAGACACCTCCAGCGACTCCAGGACAGGCACCTCCAGCGACTCCAGGACAGGCACCTCCAGCGACTCCAGGACAGGCACCTCCAGCGACTCCAGGACAGGCACCTCCAGCGACTCCAGGACAGGCACCTCCAGCGACTCCTGGACAGGCACCTCCAGCGACTCCAGGACAGGCACCTCCAGCGACTCCAGGACAGGCACCTCCAGCGACTCCAGGACAGGCACCTCCAGCGACTCCTGGACAGGCACCTCCAGCGACTCCAGGACAGGCACCTCCAGCGACTCCAGGACAGGCACCTCCAGCGACTCCAGGACAGGCACCTCCAAACAGGTTCCATCGAGTACTGTACTGAATTCTAAAGGACACTGGCCACTACACCGTGCACATTTCCAATGCTTTCCATTCGCCTGCACCTCCTTCCCCGTGCGCAACGTCCAACCACATTCAGTGTCATCCAGTTCCAGGGCTCAGTCATAGTTCATCCATTGAAATCAGACTCCTTCATACATGACTCTCGAGGTCTCATACTTCGTTCAATTTATGCTGAAATAAAATGGTTACCAACCTTAATTTTACCGCTCATTACTGTAAATACTTCTGCTGCAATATTAGTCGGTAATTATACCCTGGATTCTTGTAGCATTCGTTTATCTTCTCCAGCGATTCTTGGTCTTCCCACCTCCGCTTCAACCGTCTTTGGCTCCCAATGTTCTCCGCTCCTTAAAGGGACTGTCCCACCTTAACATATTTGAGTTGAGATAGTCATGTTGTTGGATTTGCATTGCAATATAGGAGGGTAGCAGTTAAAACAACCACATAGGTCTAATTGAAAAGAAATTCGAGCTTGGACTTGACAATTGTAACGAATAAACCCTACGTGTATTTGAATAGGGGTCTAAAGCCGATGCCGTCGTCTCTCTTTACCAAATGGTGATAGTCGACTTGTTTTAAGTCGAACCTGGGAGATATTTGCTACGTTTCAATGGTTTGCTAATTGGGTTGTTTTGTATTCAAAGCGCCAGAATTGGCTCGAAATAATTGTGCCATAATTTGGCAGCGTAAAGGATTTCTGTGTAGCTCTCTAGAGCTCAATATGACGTCATCAACACAAATATTAAAACCTAACTTTTTATGAAATTGAGCACTGTTTTCCAGAAGCAAATGTCAAAATCGTGTTCGGCAGCAATTACTTCATATTTTGCACCACAAGCGGCGTACATTTAACAGCTTTTGGGAAGGTGGGACAGTCCCTTTAACACCCACTTTTCCCGGCGGTTCCCACCAACCGATCGGAACGATTCCGCAGAGTTCTGGCCGGTTCCCGCGTCTCCTCCCCCCGCCTCCTTCCAGAACACAGGAGCAGCCAGCCCCAGCTGCAGAGCTCTGTATCTACCCTCAGCTCGCTCAGTGCCTTCTCCCGACGCACATGAGCACCCAGTCCAAGTCTCTCCACTGCGCGAGCGACAGCCGGTGCCAGACACTCTCTCCCTCTGCCTCTGCATCCTCTCTCCCGTCCTCTCCCCAGCTGTGTCAGCCGCCGCTACCCTGACGCCCTGGCGCCGGCGGCCTCCATCACAGCCCAGTTCTCGGCCAGACGGACCAGCATCTCGTCCTCGGTCGAGCCAGCTGCCTCCCGCCGGACCCGCCCGTGCGCCGCCTGCCGGACACAGACACAAGCTTTAGTACCGGTAGCAGTGACCAGGGCTACGCTGGTGTTCGTACGAAAACATCATGTCACGATTGAAAACACGCATAATTATCGAGGCCACTATAACATCTTAGCAACAGTTCATACTTAAGTTAAAGGGAAAGATCACCTTTAACATGGGGTTTTAACTGAGATAGCAGATTTGTAGAGCAGATCGAAAAATGGATTGTGGTGAAAAAATTAGCTCCCTACGCTAAGTAATTTCGACACAGGACTGGTGGCCCCTTTTAGAAGACGATGTTTCGGGTCCTCACAACGGTTGTTTTCGTTACAAGCAGCCTGCGTATAAGCCTAAAGTTCGTCGTTATTGTGTGCAATAGTTTCCATATCCAAGCTAACATATGTATGACGTCATAATTGTCATGAAGTTTTTATGGCCATGAGGGAGAACAGAGAAACATGACCATTTTTCGCCGGATATCCATCTATCGTCCAAACAAATGCCATATTCGTTTTTTTCAGCTCCAAATACCCCGTATAGCCAAATTTCAAGACAACTTTCAAGGTGACCTATTCCCTTTAAAATAAATGATGGTATCTTACATTTTCAAACGTTTTGTTACATGCAAGGCTCAAGCATCGTGAAACAAGGAAAACTTTCCTGTGTAGCCTCTAGCTAATACACCTCTGAAAAAGTTCACCCTATTGCACGGTCCTGTGAAAAATCATCACCAAGTTAACCATTGCCTCGTACTTTACCTCAGGCAAACTCCATTCCAGCCCGCCCCAAACTGCCCTCTCCTCCCGTCAACCTTAAACAGTACTGGAACCCGGAACTACTGGGCACATCCCAACTCACGTGTTTGCGGTGTTTCTTCTGCGCGCTGTCTGCCGCCACCGTCTGCTGCTGGGCCGGGGTCTGCTCTCTTCTGCTGGCTCCGCCCGCAGCTGCCACCGCCACAGGCGCAGGCTGCTGGTTCTGCTGGTTCACTGCTGGAGCCGGCTGGGTCAGCACGGGCTGCTGCTGCTGCTGCATCTGCTGCATCTGCTGCTGTACCTGTTGCAGTATCTGCTGCTGCTGCTGCGGGTTTGGCACAAACTGCTGCTGCTGTTGCTGCTGGTTTGGCACAAACTGCTGCTGCTGCTGCTGCTGGTTTGGCACAAACTGCTGTTGCTGCATTGGCTGTTGTCCAACTGATTGTTGTCCAACTGGCTGTTGTTGAACGATTGACTGTTGTACTCCAATAGGTTGTTGACCTGCCAGTGGCTGTTGACCTGCCAATGGCTGTTGACCTGCCAGTGGCTGTTGCACTCCTACTAGTGGCTGTTGTCCTACCAATGGCTGTTGTCCTACCAATGGCTGTTGTCCTACCAATGGCTGTTGTCCTACCAATGGCTGTTGTCCTACCAATGGCTGTTGTCCTACCAATGGCTGTTGACCTGTCAATGGCTGTTGTCCTACCAATGGCTGTTGTCCTGTCAATGGCTGTTGTCCTGCCAATGGCTGTTGACCTGCCAATGGCTGTTGTACTACTACTGGTTGATGTTGTCCTACCAATGGCTGTTGTCCTACCAATGGCTGTTGTCCTACCAATGGCTGTTGTCCTACCAATGGCTGTTGTCCTACCAATGGCTGTTGACCTGTCAATGGCTGTTGTCCTACCAATGGCTGTTGTCCTGTCAATGGCTGTTGTCCTGCCAATGGCTGTTGACCTGCCAATGGCTGTTGTACTACTACTGGTTGCTGTTGTCCTACCAATGGCTGTTGTCCTACCAATGGCTGTTGACCTGTAAGTGGCTGCTGTCCTGCCAATGGCTGTTGACCTGCAAGTGGCTGTTGACCTGCCAATGGCTGCTGGACTCCTCCAACCGCGGCCGACTCCGGCTGTGCCCTCTTCTGCGCGTCCATCTCCTGCTCCGATCTCTGCTGCTTCATCTCCTTCAGCAGCTCCTTCTGCTCCTGCAGCAGCTCCTTCTGCTCCTTGTGCGTCTCTTGCAGCTTCTGCAGCACCGCCTCCTGCTTCAGCTCCAGATCCTTGGCCTGCGGGTCCTCCGGCCGGAGCGCGTCATCGCGCTGCCGTTCTTCCTCCTCCTTACGCAGTGCTCCAACGTCCAAACCTTCACCAGCGCCGCCATCAGAGCCACGCGTCTCCGCTTCGCCACCCGCGACAGCGGCATCACCAACATCGTCTTCAGCGCCGCCGTCCTGCTTCGAGCCGCTGCGGTGTTTCGACTTACGGCTGCTGGATTTCTTCTTACCTCCGCCGGCTGCGGCAGCTCCGTCGGCGCCGTCGTCCGTTTTCTCGCCGCTCGTCTTGTGTTTCTTCCCGGCGGCTTTCTCGTCGTCGCCTGGCTTCGTGTCGCCGTCGGCAGCGGTCTTTTCGGCGGCGTCTGCCGGTGGTTTTTTGTCGTCTTGAGGCGGCTCCGGTATGACAGGCTCTTTCCTCGCCTCTTCCTTCGGCGCGGCCTTCTTCACCTCTTCCTCCCGCACATCGCCGCCGCCGCCGCCGTCATCGCCCGGAGGTTTATCTGCTGCTAAATCTGAAATAATATATTGATATTTAAATAACAACAGATGCAAACCAATACAGCCAGCCAGCCAGCCAACACACGTCCCGACATGTCACGAGCCAGCCAACACACGGAGCTGTGGTGACGTAACCGCATTTTTCTGCGAAAATATTTTCTGCATTCTCATACTCTGCTCCTGTCTGCTCCAAATGCGGTCACATTCCAATGTAACCGCATGCCAAAATTGGCCTACCAGCTGAAATAACGTAAGCTGATACAAATGTCAGACATATTTTCTATCAGAGGCATGCACAGAGGGTTTCACAGATTGCAAACACTCTACTTATATACAAAAATCAGAGTATAACCATGAATCGTTACCAAAACAAGTGAGCAACCAACCCGACTCCCGCGCCGTCGCAAAAGCCAAACATTCAGCAAACAATCAGCAGTAACCACCCTAAGTGACCCGGCAAACGACAGTTCACCCACCACAGACACCCCCCCCCCCCGTCACCACTGACCTTTCCTATCGGTGACATTGCTGAGTCCGGGCACCAGGGCGGCGGCGGCGGCGGCGGGGCTGAGAAGGATGGGCGGCGCCGTCACCGCCGGCATCAGCACCGGCACCGGCGCCGGCGCCTGCGCCAGCTTGTCCACGGCGTACAGGTTCATGTAGGTGCCGCAGACCAGCAGCACGATGCCCAGCACAAACGACAACTGACGAAGGACGGAATCACGTCAAACGAGGGTCCCCGGGCTAGGAGAGCAGAGCAGGACAGGAAAGTCTCCTGACCATCGCTCCAAATTATGCAGCAAAACAACGATCCTGCACCTCCTGAACCACTCCTGACTACTCCTGAACTACTCCCGAACGTTTGGTCTATTCGACGTCACAGGGTAGATCTGTCAGGTTGGCATCTACAAGCCGGGGTGGAGGATACTACAAGTGGACGCAGATAAAGAGCTGAAGGCTCACTGGCTGCACAGCACTGAGAGCTGACAGAGCATAGCAGGAACAGAGCACAGCAGGAACAGCACACACTGAACGTGGGAAGTATTGCCAGCGCCCAGTGATAGCTTCACCTTACACAAACTAAACTAACAACACACTCGTATGCATGCAAATACCCCAATCTTTTTCAAGAAAATATCTCCGTCCCTCCAATCATCCCCAGACTGAGACCCACGATCACAGTACCGCCATCCTCTCCAGGTCCACCCTCACCTGTGCGGCCATCTTCTCCAGGTTGCTTCTGGACGTGTTCTTGATGAACATGACGGAGGGGAACAGGATGGCGATCGCCGTGCCCATCGTGGAGCCGAGCAGCCCCAGAACCACCTCTGTAACGGCAGGAGAGGGCGTCAGAGCAGCCGGCAGGGGTCGCTACCCCGCGCTGCAGGAGTCGCTACCCCGCGCTGCCAGTCGGTCGCTACCCCGCGCTGCCAGGAGTCGCTACCCCGCGCAGCCAGGAGTCGCTACCCCGCGCTGCCAGGGGTCGCTACCCCGCGCTGCAGGAGTCGCTACCCCGCGCTGCCAGGAGTCGCTACCCCGCGCTGCCAGGAGTCAGTCGCTACCCCGCGCTGCCAGGAGTCGGTCGCTACCCCGAGCTGCCAGGAGTCGGTCGCTACCCCGCGCTGCCAGGAGTCAGTCGCTACCCCGCGCTGCCAGGAGTCGCTACCCCGCGCTGCCAGGGGTCGCTACCCCGCGCTGCAGGAGTCGCTACCCCGCGCTGCAGGGGTCGCTACCCCGCGCTGCAGGAGTCGCTACCCCGCGCTGCCAGGAGTCGCTACCCCGCGCTGCCAGGAGTCAGTCGCTACCCCGCGCTGCCAGGAGTCGCTACTCCGCGCTGCCAGGAGTCGCTACCCCGCGCTGCCAGGAGTCGGTCGCTACCCCGCGCTGCCAGGGGTCGCTACCCCGCGCTGCAGGAGTCGCTACCCCGCGCTGCAGGAGTCGCTACCCCGCGCTGCCAGGAGTCGCTACCCCGCGCTGCCAGGAGTCGCTACTCCGCGCTGCCAGGAGTCGCCACCCCGCGCTGCCAGGAGTCGTTCGCTACCCCGCGCTGCCAGGAGTCGCTACCCCGCGCTGCCAGGAGTCGCTACCCCGCGCTGCCAGGAGTCGCTACCCCGCGCTGCAGGAGTCGCTACCCCGCGCTGTCAGGAGTCGCTACCCCGCGCTACCAGGAGTCGCTACCCCGCGCTACCAGGAGTCGCTACCCCGCGCTGCCAGGAGTCGCTACCCCCGCGCTGCCAGGAGTCGCTACCCCACGCTGCTAGTCGGTCGCTACCCCGCGCTGCCAGAAGTCGCTACCCCGCGCTGTCAGGGGTCGCTACCCCGCGCTGCAGGAGTCGCTACCCCGCGCTTCCAGGAGTCGCTACCCCGCGCTGCCAGGAGTCGCTACCCCGCGCTGCCAGGAGTCAGTCGCTACCCCGCGCTGCCAGGAGTCGGTCGCTACCCCGCGCTGCCAGGAGTTAGTCGCTACCCCGCGCTGCCAGGAGTCGCTACCCCGCGCTGCCAGGGGTCGCTACCCCGCGCTGCAGGAGTCGCTACCCCGCGCTGCAGGGGTCGCTACCCCGCGCTGCAGGAGTCGCTACCCCGCGCTGTCAGGAGTCGCTACCCCGCGCTGCCAGGAGTCAGTCGCTACCCCGCGCTGCCAGGAGTCGCTACTCCGCGCTGCCAGGAGTCGCTACCCCGCGCTGCCAGGAGTCGCTACCCCGCGCTGCCAAGAGTCGGTCGCTACCCCGCGCTGCCAGGAGTCGCTACCCCGCGCTGCCAGGGGTCGCTAACCCGCGCTGCAGGAGTCGCTACCCCCGCGCTGCAGGAGTCGCTACCCCGCGCTGCCAGGAGTCGCTACCCCGCGCTGCCAGGAGTCAGTCGCTACCCCGCGCTGCCAGGAGTCGGTCGCTACCCCGCGCTGCCAGGAGTCAGTCGCTACCCCGCGCTGCCAGGGGTCGCTACCCCGCGCTGCAGGAGTCGCTACCCCGCGCTGCAGGAGTCGCTACCCCGCGCTGCCAGGAGTCGCTACCCCGCGCTGCAGGAGTCGCTACCCCGCGCTGCCAGGAGTCGCTACCCCGCGCTGCCAGGAGTCGCTACCCCGCGCTGTCAGTCGGTCGCTACCCCGCGCTGCCAGGAGTCGCTACCCCGCGCTGCCAGGAGTCGCTACCCCGCGCTGCCAGGGGTCGCTACCCCCGCGCTGAAGGAGTCTCTACCCCACGCTGCAGGAGTCGCTACCCCGCGCTGCAGGAGTCGCTACCCCGCGCTGCCAGGAGTCGCTAACCCGCGCTGCCAGGAGTCAGTCGCTACCCCGCGCTGCCAGGAGTCGGTCGCTACCCCGCACTGCCAGGAGTCCGTCGCTACCCCGCGCTGCCAGGAGTCGCTACCCCGCGCTGCCAGGGGTCGCTACCCCGCGCTGCAGGAGTCGCTAACCAGCGCTGCAGGGGTCGCTACCCCGCGCTGCAGGAGTCGCTACCCCGCGCTGCCAGGAGTCGCTACCCCGCGCTGCCAGGAGTCGCTACCCCGCGCTGCCAGGAGTCAGTCGCTACCCCGCGCTGCCAGGAGTCGCTACTCCGCGCTGCCAGGAGTCGCTACCCCGCGCTGCCAGGAGTCGGTCGCTACCCCCGCGCTGCCAGGAGTCGCTACCCCGCGCTGCCAGGGGTCGCTACCCCGCGCTGCAGGAGTCGCTACCCCGCGCTGCCAGGAGTCGCTACCCCGCGCTGCCAGGAGTCAGTCGCTACCCCGCGCTGCCAGGAGTCGGTCGCTACCCCGTGCTGCCAGGAGTCAGTCGCTACCCCGCGCTGCCAGGAGTCGCTACCCCGCGCTGCCAGGGGTCGCTACCCCGCGCTGCAGGAGTCGCTACCCCGCGCTGCCAGGAGTCGCTACCCCGCGCTGCCAGGGGTCGCTACCCCGCGCTGCAGGAGTCGCTACCCCCGCGCTGCCAGGAGTCGCCACCCCGCGCTGCCAGGAGTCGCTACCCCGCGCTGCCAGGAGTCGCTACCCCGCGCTGCCAGGAGTCGCTACCCCGCGCTGCCAGGAGTCGCTACCCCGCGCTGCCAGGAGTCGCTACCCCGCGCTGCCAGGAGTCGGTCGCTACCCCGCGCTGCCAGGAGTCGGTCGCTACCCCGCGCTGCCAGGAGTCGCTACCCCGCGCTGCCAGGAGTCGCTACCCCGCGCTGCCAGGAGTCGCTACCCCGCGCTGCCAGGAGTCGCTACCCCGCGCTGCAGGAGTCGCTACCCCGCGCTGTCAGGAGTCGCTACCCCGCGCTACCAGGAGTCGCTACCCCGCGCTACCAGGAGTCGCTACCCCGCGCTGCCAGGAGTCGCTACCCCGCGCTGCCAGGAGTCGCTACCCCACGCTGCTAGTCGGTCGCTACCCCGCGCTGCCAGAAGTCGCTACCCCGCGCTGTCAGGGGTCGCTACCCCGCGCTGCAGGAGTCGCTACCCCGCGCTTCCAGGAGTCGCTACCCCGCGCTGCCAGGAGTCGCTACCCCGCGCTGCCAGGAGTCAGTCGCTACCCCGCGCTGCCAGGAGTCGGTCGCTACCCCGCGCTGCCAGGAGTCAGTCGCTACCCCGCGCTGCCAGGAGTCGCTACCCCGCGCTGCCAGGGGTCGCTACCCCGCGCTGCAGGAGTCGCTACCCCGCGCTGCAGGGGTCGCTACCCCGCGCTGCAGGAGTCGCTACCCCGCGCTGTCAGGAGTCGCTACCCCGCGCTGCCAGGAGTCAGTCGCTACCCCGCGCTGCCAGGAGTCGCTACTCCGCGCTGCCAGGAGTCGCTACCCCCGCGCTGCCAGGAGTCGCTATCCCGCGCTGCCAAGAGTCGGTCGCTACCCCGCGCTGCCAGGAGTCGCTACCCCGCGCTGCCAGGGGTCGCTAACCCGCGCTGCAGGAGTCGCTACCCCGCGCTGCAGGAGTCGCTACCCCGCGCTGCCAGGAGTCGCTACCCCGCGCTGCCAGGAGTCAGTCGCTACCCCGCGCTGCCAGGAGTCGGTCGCTACCCCGCGCTGCCAGGAGTCAGTCGCTACCCCGCGCTGCCAGGGGTCGCTACCCCGCGCTGCAGGAGTCGCTACCCCGCGCTGCAGGAGTCGCTACCCCGCGCTGCCAGGAGTCGCTACCCCGCGCTGCAGGAGTCGCTACCCCGCGCTGCCAGGAGTCGCTACCCCGCGCTGCCAGGAGTCGCTACCCCGCGCTGTCAGTCGGTCGCTACCCCGCGCTGCCAGGAGTCGCTACCCCGCGCTGCCAGGAGTCGCTACCCCGCGCTGCCAGGGGTCGCTACCCCGCGCTGAAGGAGTCTCTACCCCACGCTGCAGGAGTCGCTACCCCGCGCTGCAGGAGTCGCTACCCCGCGCTGCCAGGAGTCGCTAACCCGCGCTGCCAGGAGTCAGTCGCTACCCCGCGCTGCCAGGAGTCGGTCGCTACCCCGCACTGCCAGGAGTCCGTCGCTACCCCGCGCTGCCAGGAGTCGCTACCCCGCGCTGCCAGGGGTCGCTACCCCGCGCTGCAGGAGTCGCTAACCAGCGCTGCAGGGGTCGCTACCCCGCGCTGCAGGAGTCGCTACCCCGCGCTGCCAGGAGTCGCTACCCCGCGCTGCCAGGAGTCGCTACCCCGCGCTGCCAGGAGTCAGTCGCTACCCCGCGCTGCCAGGAGTCGCTACTCCGCGCTGCCAGGAGTCGCTACCCCGCGCTGCCAGGAGTCGGTCGCTACCCCGCGCTGCCAGGAGTCGCTACCCCGCGCTGCCAGGGGTCGCTACCCCGCGCTGCAGGAGTCGCTACCCCGCGCTGCCAGGAGTCGCTACCCCGCGCTGCCAGGAGTCAGTCGCTACCCCGCGCTGCCAGGAGTCGGTCGCTACCCCGTGCTGCCAGGAGTCAGTCGCTACCCCGCGCTGCCAGGAGTCGCTACCCCGCGCTGCCAGGGGTCGCTACCCCGCGCTGCAGGAGTCGCTACCCCGCGCTGCCAGGAGTCGCTACCCCGCGCTGCCAGGGGTCGCTACCCCGCGCTGCAGGAGTCGCTACCCCGCGCTGCCAGGAGTCGCCACCCCGCGCTGCCAGGAGTCGCTACCCCGCGCTGCCAGGAGTCGCTACCCCGCGCTGCCAGGAGTCGCTACCCCGCGCTGCCAGGAGTCGCTACCCCGCGCTGCCAGGAGTCGCTACCCCGCGCTGCCAGGAGTCGGTCGCTACCCCGCGCTGCCAGGAGTCGGTCGCTACCCCGCGCTGCCAGGAGTCGCTACCCCGCCCTGCCAGGAGTCGCTACCCCGCGCTGCAGGAGTCGCTACCCCGCGCTGCCAGGAGTCGCTACCCCGCCCTGCCAGGAGTCGCTACCCCGCGCTGCAGGAGTCGCTACCCCGCGCTGCCAGGAGTCGCTACCCCGCGCTGCCAAAAGTCGCTACTCGCCGCACAGCGCTGTGGCAGCGATACAAGCGAGCATCGGAAGTATTCGTTTGCGTATAATGCGACAAATAGCCAATATATTACTTTAATTGTATTTTTCTCAATTATATGGTTGTTAAATATGGACGCAGTGTTCACAATAAAACAAGCATACAGTTTAACAAGTCGCAATATAAATGAAGGCATAGACGTAATCTTACTCACGCGCGTAATCTCACTCACGCGCCATACCAAACGCCCCTTGATCGGAATCAAGGGGAAATGTCATCATGAAATGATAACCTTTTGTGTGGAGGACCCAAAACAGATCCATAAACCTCATCGATGACGTGTAAATCAACTTAAACTTGCTGCGCGTGCGGCCAATACGCCGCGACCAGCGCATAATGTTTCCGTAATCATACAACAAGCTTTTGTCGATTTTTACGTACCGATGCTGGGTATGACGATACCGATGCACATAGCCGCCACCAGGATACAGAAGGTGATGCACTTGAAGCGCAGCTCCGGTATATGGTTCTGCGGTAGCTCCAGACTGGAGCCCGGCTGGAACACGGCGGCGCAGCTCATACGTCAGGGCTGGGCGGGTCGGACCGATCAAGTCCGGTCAGTTCCAGCCATATCAGGCTGGTCAGGTCAGGTCAAGTTCGGGGCAGGTGAGCGGAGATCACATACAGTTGTGTCTTTAATACCAGGCCCAATTTACGAAGCATCTGCAGTATTGTGTCTTCTAAGCAGAGCTGAATGTGTACCAGTATAACGCCCCGGCTGGTGTTTCCAAAGAGCTGTAGTATATCGACCGTATGCTAAGATGGATTTTGTTCACTATACATAGACAATTTATTTTAGATAAAACTTCCTTTTAGCCCAAAGACAAAAGACAGGAAACGACACGTAAGAGTGACAGAGTCTAGTTACTGCTTAGGTACAAATAATGACATAAATGAGCGTTAGTGTCACAGCGTCACAGCAATGGTACCACCGTCACACTCCAACCGCTCGGTCCCACTCCAGGCTAATCAGTGTCCGCTGCAGTGGAGGTCCAAGCAGCCTGGGGATACTCCGATCCAAAGCGTTCCTCTCGTCCTAACCATCATTGTCCCACCGTCCAACAGCCACGTTACCGTAACGGCGGCCGGACGAGGGGGGGGGGGGGGGGGCATAGGTAAGAGCTGTCGGACCGCCACCATGCCGTCCGACAGCTCTCCCCTCCTGCCTGTCAACACCGCCACCATGCGGTCCGACAGCTCTCCCCTCCCTCGTCCCTGTCAACACCGTCACCATGCAGTCCGACAGCTCACCTCTCCCCCGTCCCTGTCAACACTGCCACCATCCGGTCCGACAGCTCTCCCCTCCTCCGTCAACACCGTCACCATGCGGTCCGACAGCTCTCCCCTCCCCGTCCCTGTCAACACCGCCACCATGCGGTCCGACAGCTCTCCCCTCCTCCCTGTCAACACCGCCACCATGCGGTCCGACAGCTCTCCCCTCCCCCGTCCCTGTCAACACCGTTACCATGCGGTCCGACAGCTCTCCTCTCCCCCGTCCCTGTCAACACCGCCACCATGCGGTCCGACAGCTCCCCCCTCCCCGTCCTTGTCAACACCGCCACCATGCGGTCCGACAGCTATCCCCGTCCCTGTCAACACCGCCACCATGCGGTCCGACAGCTCTCCCCTCCCCCGTCAACACCGCCACCATGCGGTCCGACAGCTCTCCCCTCCCCCGTCCCTGTCAACACCGCCACCATGCGGTCCGACAGCTCCCTTCCCCGTCCCTGTCAACACCGCCACCATGCGGTCCGACAGCTCTCCCCTCCCCCGTCCCTGTCAACACCGCCACCATGCGGTCTGACAGCTCTCCCCTCCCCGTCCTTGTCAACACCGCCACCATGCGGTCCGACAGCTCTCCCCTCCCCGTCCCTGTCAACACCGCCACCATGCGGTCCGACAGCTCTCCCCTCCCCCGTCCCTGTCAACACCGCCACCATGCGGTCCGACAGCTCTCCCCTCCCCGTCCTTGTCAACACCGCCACCATGCGGTCCGACAGCTCTCCCCTCCCCGTCCCTGTCAACATCGCCACCATGCGGTCCGACAGCTCTCCCCTCCCCCGTCCCTGTCAACACCGCCACCATGCGGTCCGATAGCTCTCCCCTCCCCCGTCCCTGTCAACACCGCCACCATGCGGTCCGATAGCTCTCCCCTCCCTCGTCCCTGTCAACACCGCCACCATGCGGTCCGACAGCTCTCCCCTCCCCCGTCCCTGTCAACACCGCCACCATGCGGTCCGACAGCTCTCCCCTCCCCCATCCCTGTCAACACCGTCACCATGCGGTCCGACAGCTCTCACCTCCCCCGTCCCTGTCAACACCGCCACCATGCGGTCCGACAGCTCTCCCCTCCCCATCCCTGTCAACACCGCCACCATGCGGTCCGACAGCTCTCCCCTCCCCGTCCCTGTCAACACCGCCACCATGCGGTCCGACAGCTCTCCCCTCCCCCGTCCCTGTCAACACCGCCACCATGCGGTCCGACAGCTCTCCCCTCCCCCGTCCCTGTCAACATCGCCACCATGCGGTCCGACAGCTCTCCCCTCCCCCGTCCCTGTCAACACCGCCACCATGCGGTCCGACAGCTCTCCCCTCTCCCGTCCCTGTCAACACCGCCACCATGCGGTCCGACAGCTCTCCCCTCCCCGTCCCTGTCAACACCGCCACCATGCGGTCCGACAGCTCTCCCCTCCCCCGTCAACACCGCCACCATGCGGTCCGATAGCTCTCCCCTCCCCGTCCCTGTCAACACCGCCACCATGCGGTCGGACAGCTCTCCCCTCCCCCGTCCCTGTCAACACCGCCACCATGCGGTCCGACAGCTCTCCCCTCCCCCATCCCTGTCAACACCGTCACCATGCGGCCCGACAGCTCTCACCTCCCCCGTCCCTGTCAACACCGCCACCATGCGGTCCGACAGCTCTCCCCTCCCCACATCCCTGCCAACACCGCCACCATGCGGTCCGACAGCTCTCCCCTCCCTGTCCCTGTCAACACCGCCACCATGCGGTCCGACAGCTCTCCCCTCCCCCGTCCCTGTCAACACCGCCACCATGCGGTCCGACAGCTCTCCCCTCCCCCGTCCCTGTCAACACCGTCACCATGCGGTCCGACAGCTCTCCCCTCTCCCCTCCCCCGTCAACACCGCCACCATGCGGTCCGACAGCTCTCCCCTCCCCGTCCCTGTCAACACCACCACCATGCGGTTCGACAGCTCTCCCCTCCCCCCGTCCCTGTCAACACCGCCACCATGCGGTCCGACAGCTCTCCCCTCCCCCGTCCCTGTCAACACCGCCACCATGCGGTCCGACAGCTTTCCCCTCCCCCGTCCCTGTCAACACCGCCACCATGCGGTCCGACAGCTCTCCACTCCTCCCTGTCAACACCGCCACCATGCGGTCCGACAGCTCTCCCCTTCCCCGTCCCTGTCAACACCGCCACCATGCGGTCCGACAGCTCTCCCCTTCCCCGTCAACACCGCCACCATGCGGTCCGACAGCTCTCCCCTCCCCCGTCCCTGTCAACACTGCCACCATCCGGTCCGACAGCTCTCCCCTCCCCGTCCCTGTCAACACCGTCACCATGCGGTCCGACAGCTCTCCCCTCCCCGTCCCCTACTCCGTCAACACCGCCACCATGCGGTCCGACAGCTCTCTCCCCTCCCCCGTCCCTGTCAACACCGCCACCATGCGGTCCGACAGCTCTCCCCTCCCCAGTCGATGTCAACACCGCCACCATGCGGTCCGACAGCTCTCCCCTCCCCGTCCCTGTCAACACCGCCACCATGCAGTCCGACAGCTCTCCCCTCCTCCATCCCTGTCAACACCGCCACCATGCGGTCCGACAGCTCTCCCCTCCCCGTCCCTGTCAACACCGCCACCATGCGGTCCGACAGCTCTCCCCTCCCCGTCCCTGTCAACACCGCCACCATGCGGTCCGACAGCTCTCCCCTCCCCCTCCCCTGTCAACACCGCCACCATGCGGTCCGACAGCTCACCCCTCCCCCGTCAACACCGCCACCATGCGGTCCGACAGCTCTCCCCTCCCCTCCCCCGTCCCTGTCAACACCGCCACCATGCGGTCCGACAGCTATCCCCTCCCCCGTCCCTGTCAACACCGCCACCATGCGGTCCGACAGCTCTCCCCTTCCCCGTCCCTGTCAACACCGCCACCATACGGTCCGACAGCTCTCCCCTCCCCGTCCCCGTCAACACCGCCACCATGCGGTCCGACAGCTCTCCCCTCCCCCGTCAACACTGCCACCATCCGGTCCGACAGCTCTCCCCTCCCCGTCCCTGTCAACACCGTCACCATGCGGTCCGACAGCTCTCCCCTCCCCGTTCCCTACCCCGTCAACACCGCCACCATGCGGTCCGACAGCTCTCTCCCCTCCCCCGTCCCTGTCAACACCGTCACCATGCGGTCCGACAGCTCTCCCCTCCCCGTCCCTGTCAACACCGTCACCATGCGGTCCGACAGCTCTCCCCTCCCCCGTCCCTGTCAACACCGCCACCATGCGGTCCGACAGCTCTCCCCTCCCCCGTCCCTGTCAACACCGCCACCATGCGGTCCGACAGCTCTCCCCTCCCCCTCCCCCGTCAACACCGCCACCATGCGGTCCGACAGCTCTCCCCTCCCCCTCCCCCGTCAACACCGCCACCATGCGGTCCGACAGCTCTCCCCTCCCCCGTCCCTGTCAACACCGTCACCATGCGGTCCGACAGCTCACCCCTCCCCCGTCCCTGTCAACACCGCCACCATGCGGTCCGACAGCTCTCCCCTCCCCCGTCAACACTGCCACCATGCAGTTCGACAGCTCTCCCCTCCCCCCGTCCCTGTCAACACCGCCACCATGCGGTCCGACAGCTCTCCCCTCCCCGTCCCTGTCAAAACCGCCACCATGCGGTCCGACAGTTCTCCCCTCCCCCGTCCCTGTCAACACCGCCACCATGCGGTCCGATAGCTCTCCCCTCCCCTCCCCCGTCAACACCGCCACCATGCGGTCCGACAGCTCCCCCCTCCCCCGTCCCTGTCAACACCGCCACCATGCGGTCTGACAGCTTTCCCCTCCCCCGTCCCTGTCAACACCGCCACCATGCGGTCCGACAGCTCTCCCCTCCCCAGTCCATGTCAACACCGCCACCATGCGGTCCGACAGCTCTCCCCTCCCCGTCCCTGTCAACACCGCCACCATGCAGTCCGACAGCTCTCCCCTCCCCCATCCCTGTCAACACCGCCACCATGCGGTCCACACAGCTCTCCCCTCCCCGTCCCTGTCAACACCGCCACCATGCGGTCCGACAGCTCTCCCCTCCCCGTCCCTGTCAACACCGCCACCATGCGGTCCGACAGCTCTCCCCTCCCCCTCCCCTGTCAACACCGCCACCATGCGGTCCGACAGCTCACCCCTCCCCCGTCAAAACCGCTACCATGCGGTCCGACAGCTCTCCCCTCCCCTCCCCCGTCCCTGTCAACACCGCCACCATGCGGTCCGACAGCTCTCCCCTCCCCCGTCAACACCGCCACCATGCGGTCCGACAGCTCTCCCCTCCCCCGTCCCTGTCAACACCGCCACCATGCGGTCCGACAGCTCTCCCCTCCCCGTCCCCGTCAACACCGCCACCATGCGGTCCGACAGCTCTCCCCTCCCCCGTCCCTGTCAACACTGCCACCATCCGGTCCGACAGCTCTCCCCTCCCCGTCCCTGTCAACACCGTCACCATGCGGTCCGACAGCTCTCCCCTCCCCGTCCCCTACTCCGTCAACACCGCCACCATGGGGTCCGACAGCTCTCTCCCCTCCCCCGTCCCTGTCAACACCGCCACCATGCGGTCCGACAGCTCTCCCCTCCCCAGTCCATGTCAACACCGCCACCATGCGGTCCGACAGCTCTCCCCTCCCCGTCCCTGTCAACACCGCCACCATGCAGTCCGACAGCTCTCCCCTCCCCCATCCCTGTCAACACCGCCACCATGCGGTCCGACAGCTCTCCCCTCCCCGTCCCTGTCAACACCGCCACCATGCGGTCCGACAGCTCTCCCCTCCCCGTCCCTGTCAACACCGCCACCATGCGGTCCGACAGCTCTCCCCTCCCCCTCCCCTGTCAACACCGCCACCATGCGGTCCGACAGCTCACCCCTCCCCCGTCAACACCGCCACCATGCGGTCCGACAGCTCTCCCCTCCCCTCCCCCGTCCCTGTCAACACCGCCACCATGCGGTCCGACAGCTCTCCCCTCCCCCGTCCCTGTCAACACCGCCACCATGCGGTCCGACAGCTCTCCCCTCCCCGTCCCCGTCAACACCGCCACCATGCGGTCCGACAGCTCTCCCCTCCCCCGTCCCTGTCAACACTGCCACCATCCGGTCCGACAGCTCTCCCCTCCCCGTCCCTGTCAACACCGTCACCATGCGGTCCGACAGTTCTCCCCTCCCCGTCCCCTACCCCGTCAACACCGCCACCATGCGGTCCGACAGCTCTCTCCCCTCCCCCGTCCCTGTCAACACCGTCACCATGCGGTCCGACAGCTCTCCCCTCCCCGTCCCTGTCAACACCGTCACCATGCGGTCGGACAGCTCTCCCCTCCCCCGTCCCTGTCAACACCGCCACCATGCGGTCCGACAGCTCTCCCCTCCCCCGTCCCTGTCAACACCGCCACCATGCGGTCCGACAGCTCTCCCCTCCCCCGTCCCTGTCAACACCGCCACCATGCGGTCCGACAGCTCTCCCCTCCCCGTCCCCGTCAACACCGCCACCATGCGGTCCGACAGCTCTCCCCTCCCCCGTCCCTGTCAACACTGCTACCATCCGGTCCGACAGCTCTCCCCTCCCCGTCCCTGTCAACACCGTCACCATGCGGTCCGACAGCTCTCCCCTCCCCGTCCCCTACCCCGTCAACACCGCCACCATGCGGTCCGACAGCTCTCTCCCCTCCCCGTCCCTGTCAACACCGTCACCATGCGGTCCGACAGCTCTCCCCTCCCCGTCCCTGTCAACACCGTCACCATGCGGTCCGACAGTTCTCCCCTCCCCGTCCCTGTCAACACCGTCACCATGCGGTCCGACAGCTCTCCCCTCCCCCGTCCCTGTCAACACCGCCACCAGCGGTCCGACAGCTCTCCCCTCCCCGTCCCTGTCAACACGGCCACCATGCGGTCCGACAGCTCACCCCTCCCCCGTCCCTGTCAACACCGCCACCATGCGGTCCGACAGCTCTCCCCTTCCCCGTCCCTGTCAACACCGCCACCATGCGGTCCGACAGCTCTCCCCTCCCCCGTCCCTGTCAACACCGCCACCATGTAGTCCGACAGCTCTCCCCTCCCCCATCCCTGTCAACACCGCCACCATGCGGTCCGACAGCTCTCCCCTCCCCGTCCCCGTCAACACCGCCACCATGCGTTCCGACAGCTCTCCCCTCCCCCGTCCCTGTCAACACCGCCACCATGCGATCCGACAGCTCACAATCACAACTAGTTTAGATGGCGGTCAAGGCGAGCCACAGGGGGAGGGGAGGGGGGGGGGGGGTGACTGAGCTGGCATGCGTCCCCCGAGACACGCACACTTCCAGCCCCGACCCCCCCACCCCCCTATCGGCGTGTTAATGAATGGTACACAGGGGGGTGGGGGGTCACAGTGCAGCGGATGTTCACACCCAGGACGACAGAATAGGTGCGGTGCAGTCGAACTAGACAAGTGTGACATGAAAATATAGCCCATTACATAGGCTGGAGATCTGACAGGATACAGTCTTGGCCGGTAAAAATGCAACACAAACGTTTACACTAGAGGAATATTACTCAGTGACAAATGAACACAAACTGTGTTAAAAACATCTAACACAACGATCATACGACGGCTTGGTTCATCCCGTTCAGAACCTGTTGCAAAAAGGACGATATTTCTAACATCAATGATTCTCAGATGCAATATTCACAAAGCATACGTATTCATTCTTGGTTTGATAACAAGTGAGGAGCCATGTCTGAACCACCCACTGTTCAGCCGCGTAAACCAATCCAGCAATCAACCGACACGATCAATATAAACACGGTGACTGCTGCTGCGCTGAACCAGCAGCGTAATGATCAAGTCACGGCACGGCACGGTACGGTACAGCACGGCACGGCACGGCACGGCACGGCACGGCACGGCACGGCACGGCACGGCACGGCACGGCACGGCACGGCACGGCACGGGAGACAAACGTAACAGCCGCGCCATTACACTGACCCGTCTGAAGAGGAGAGAGTTGACGGAGACCCGACACGGGTACACCACCAGCGGGAAGCCCAGCGCGATCGACATGACGAAGCCGATGTTGATCCACCTCGTCACCGGAGACGGTGCCAGGTGAACCAGGATGTTACCTGCGACAGTCAGGTCAGGTCAGGTCAAGAAAGGTAAGAAAATGCCAGGTCAGGTCAGGTTAACCAGAAACAGAGTCAGGTGAACCAGGATGTTCCCTGCGGTAGTCAGGTCAGGTCAGGTCAGGGCAGGTCAAGTTGTGACGGGTAAGGTTCACTAGAGACAGTACCAGGTGAACCAGGATGTACGACAGCTCAGGTCAGCCATCAGGTCAGATTCAACAGAGACGGAGCTGGTTACACCAACATGTTACTTGCGGCAGTCAGGTCAGGTCAGGTCAAACCAGGGCAGGTCAGGTAGATCAGGGTAGGTCAGGGTAGGTCAGGGTAGGTCAGGGTAGGTCGGGGTAGGTCAGGGTAGGTCAGGGTAGGTCAGGGTAGGTCAGGTCAAATCAGGTCAGGTCAGGTAGGTCAGGGTAGGTCAGGGTAGGTCAGGGTAGGTCAGGTCAAATCAGGTCAGGTCAGGTAGGTCAGGGTAGGTCAGGTCAGGTCAGGTCAGGTCAGGTCAGGTAGGTCGGGGTAGGTTAGGGTATGTCAGGGTAGGTCAGGGTAGGTCAGGTCAAATCAGGTCAGGTCAGGTAGGTCAGGGTAGGTCAGGGTAGGTCATGGTAGGTCAGGTCAAATCAGGTGAGGTCAGGTAGGTCAGGGTAGGTCAGGGTAGGTCAGGGTAGGTTAGGGTAGGTCAGGGTAGGTCAGGGTAGGTCAGGGTAAGTCAGGGTAAGTCAGGGTAAGTCAGAGTAGGTCAGGGTAGGTCAGGGTAGGTCAAGGTAGGTTATGGTAGGGCAGGGTAGGTCAGGGTAGGTCAGGGTAGGTCAGGGTAGGTCAGGGTAAGTCAGGGTAGGTCAGGGTAGGCTACGGTAGGTCAGGGTAGGTCAGGGTAGGTCAGGGTAGGTCAGGGTAGGTCAGCGTAGGTCAGCGTAGGTCAGGGTAGGTCAGGGTAGGTCAGGTAGGTCAGGGTAGGTCAGGGTAGGTCAGGGTAGGTCAGGGTAGGTCAGGGTAGGTCAGGGTAGGTCAGGGTAGGTCAGGGTAGGTCAGGGTAGGTCAGGGTAGGTCAGGGTAGGTCAGGGTAGGTCAGGGTAGGTCAGGGTAGGTCAGGGTAGGTCAGGGTAGGTCAGGGTAGGTTAGGGTAGGTTAGGGTAGGTCAGGGTAGGTCAGGGTAGGTCAGGGTAGGTCAGTGTAGGTCAAGGTAGGTCAGGTCAGGTCAGGTCAGGTATGTCAGGGTAGGTCATGGTAGGTCAGGGAAAGTCATGGTAGGTCAGGGTAGGTCAGGGTAGGTCAGGGTAGGGCAGGGTAGGTCATGGTAGGGCAGGGTAGGGCAGGGTAGGTCAGGTCAGGTCCGGTCTAGAAGATCGGAGCACGGTAGGTCACGTTAGGATGTATGCAAGACAAACTGAATTTGTGATAAATGCATTCATCAATTATTTATGCTTACTATAATAATTAACAACGTGCACAGCAGCGAGTGATACAAATACGATGATGTTAAGCAACACTGGGCATAGCTCGGAGCGCAGTCATAGCACAAAACACGAGCAGTTAAGCATGTCGTTCAGCTCTGGTCCAGTGGTTCGGAATGCAGACTCGGAGCTCGTGTGGTAACCGTGCTTCGTGGAATTCAACTTTAACGCCATTACATGGCATGAACAGCATCCACAATCAGAGGTCAATGCTATAAACGAGACACGAAAGGGATTGCGCGGAATATAACACATTTCCTGGAGCAACAGAATAGTTCGGTTCATATAGGAGTAGAAATGATGACAGATACATTCTGTCAGCGTAACAGCAGGCTGGACAGGCAGAGGGACTGACACAGAGGACATGACATGCCATTGAAGTGTGCCGGCGCCACTGAAGTGTGACATGCGTGTGAAGGTCGACTGATCCTCGCACTGACCCTCGTGTTTGAGACCCCGGGACTGTACCTGACCATCACGCCCCCTGTGACCCCCTGTAACTGTACCTGACCTTCACACCACCTGTGACCCCCTGTAATTGTACCTGTACCTGACCATCACGTCACCTGTGACCCCCTGTAATTGTACCTGTACCTGACCTTCACACCACCTGTGACCCCCTGTTATTGTAACTGTACCTGACCATCACGTCACCTGTGATCCCCTGTAATTGTACCTGTACCTGACCTTCACACCACCTGTGACCCCCTGTTATTGTAACTGTACCTGACCATCACACCACCTGTGACCCCCTGTAACTGCCCTGGCACCACCTGTGACCCCCTGTAATTGTACCTGTACCTGACCTTCACACCACCTGTGACCCCCTGTTATTGTAACTGTACCTGACCATCACGTCACCTGTGATCCCCTGTAATTGTACCTGTACCTGACCTTCACACCACCTGTGACCCCCTGTTATTGTAACTGTACCTGACCATCACACCACCTGTGACCCCTGTAACTGCCCTGGCACCACCTGTGACCCCCTGTAATTATACCTGTACCTGACCCTCACACCCCCTGTGCCCCCCTGTAACTGTACCTGTACCTGTACCTGACCCTCACACCCCCTCTGACCCCCAGTAATTGTACCTGTACCTGACCCTCACACCCCCTGTGACCCACTGCAACTGTAACTGTAACTGTAACTGTATCTGTACCTGACCATCACACCACATGTCACCCCTGTTATTGTACCTGTACCTGACCCTCACCCCCTGTGACCCCCTGTTATTGTACCTGTACCTGACACTCACACCCCCTGTGACCCCCTGTAATTATACCTGACCTTCACACCCCCTGTGACCTCCTGTAAATCAGCTCCGGCGGCTCACTCCGGTTCGGTTCTGCTCCAGTGACACTGTCCAGGGGCAGCGGGACCTTCAGAGGACATTCAGAACAGTCCCTCTCGGTGGATAAAACGGAGCAGCATCCCAGAGTCAGCACACACACACACACAGTTCAGCAGCAGTAGAGGCACTGCAGCCGGCTTCAGCATTGGAAACTAACACGCAACCATGAGGATCGCACTGGTGAGTCAATTTCGTCGTTTGTTCCCTAAAACACGACATCAAACTTGACTGCGATATTTCTTGTATTTGTTCTGAGAGTCCTGATAAATTTGACAGCATGGTTTGCATAGCTGGCATAAGCTCAGCGAATCATATAATATGTTCCGAAGAAAGTTCAGAGGTTATCGTTTGTAATGATTAATGTAAAATTGTAATGTAACGCTTGCCGTTCGCTCCAATTTTCGATCGTAAGTCGTAACACTGTTAGCACTGACTTATCAGACTCCTGATCCACGGATAATCGTATCAATGTCTGCATCTTTTACTTGGATAGCTTTCTGGGATCCCTTTCCCTTCGCAAGCAGTGCTTTTTGCCCGGATTCTGACCCTTACCAAACGATCGTGAAATTACTGGACCCTGGTGCAATGGCAATGTACCAGAACATGTTATAGTTCACTTCATATCGAGGACATTGCCAGAAAGATTAACCGTACAGTCAGTCGTCTTAAATCACGTGCAAATCGTTCTCCTGGCTTAAATGTTTGGCAATTACAAAGCGTTTATCTAAGTAGTCAAACGGGAAAACTAACGGAATATATTAACGTCTGTTTTTCAGTTGGTTTGTTTGGTCGCCGCTCTGGCGGTGGCAAGCGGCGACTACGGCGGGCCCAGCTCTGGACACGGATCTGGACACGGATCTGGACACGGATCTGGACACGGATCTGGACACGGATTTCGGCACGTCTCTTCTGGAACCAGCTTTGGACATGGATCCTCTCATGGCTCCTCTGGCTCCAGCTTTGGACACGGTTCTTCATATGGATCTTCTGGATTAAGCCGTGGTCATGGTTCCTCCCATGGATCCCTTGGCTCCAACTTTGGACATGGATCCTCTGGATCCAGTTTTGGACACGGTTCTTCCCACGGGTCCTCTGGTCATGGACTCGTTACATCTCACGTCTCCTCTGGCCAAAGCTATGGACACAGCCGCCCTACCTATTCTCACAGCCGCCCTACCTATTCTCACAGCCGTCCTTCCTATTCTCACAGCGGTCCTTCCTATTCTCACAGCCGCCCTACCTATTCTCACAGCCGCCCTACCTATTCCCACAGCCGGCCCAGCCACCACCGCAGCCACCGCGGTCATGGTATCCGCTACGGCCACTAGATGTCACTACTGTTACCAATAGCGCATAGCGGAATGGCCTACCTGGAAATGACCAGTGAACTGAGGGAAAACGTGCATCTCAGACGTTTGTGAATCTTTTTCTGTTCTGTCTATTTATTGTCTATTTCTATCAGCAATACACTATTTATGCAGCAGTGTTGTGTTTTGCCAAAAGAAACGCAACAAGGAGTGAGCAAATGTGCGCATGTGTCCAGCTTCAGGCAGGGTGCTTTTGCGGGCTCCAAAGCGGCAGCTCTAATTCTCGGGACAGTGACGTCGCTATACTCACCGCCGCTTATATTTAATAAATATAAGCGAATTATTTTAACGGCGTCGTGTTTGACTCATCGAGTCGCTTCGAAACCTGTCCATGATGATAGGGTGAGGTAAAACAAAATAATGAGCTCAGATAAAAGTCATGCAAGGTCGTGTGTTCGTGTGATAAACGAGGATGGTCATGTTGCAAATATCGATTTAACACAGACAATGGTGTCGACCTCACATCTGTATCTGTATTCTAGCAACGGTAAAAACGTGCTACTGACCTCAGCTGACCTCGGCTGACCACCAAAAATTATAGCTGGGTCATCGAGAATGAGATATAAAAACATTATTTTAAAGAAATCACTCTGATCTGATGCGTATTATTTTAATGAGAAACATTTATATTTGGTCATTGACATATAATGACCAAGTCATGAGATGGACCTGACCTTTGGTCAGCAATATACTAATCTAAGATATACAGATAACAGGTGTTATGGCCTTATTGGGTAATGTGAGTTTCAAGCCGCTCGGTCAAACACTGTGGCTGTGGCACGACCGCAAGCTTTTTTGGGAGGTGGGGTAACTTGACCTGATCTGGTGACCTGACCCGAGTTGACTAGGTACAAAATTTCAAAAAATGTGGATAATGCACGCCCCAACAGCTATGTTGAAAACTGTGGCGCACAAAGCAGACATTTTTCGATATCCTAGAGAAACCTTAGGGAGGGGGCGGGCGTCCAAACACCCCAGGCACAGCTCAAGCACAACAATTTGGATGGTATGGTTGCCACAAGACTTAACATGATTTGATTTTTTGAACTTCCGGAATTTTAAAACCGAAAGCTATGACCAGAAAATGCTCAGTAATTTCATTACGGCAGTTTTTTTAAATAAAGAGGAAAGTTATTGGGAAAATACTCTGCGTCGCTTCTTCTTGTAGCTGCTGACAGCAGCTTCAGCCGAATACAAATCTAGTTGACTTTAGACAGTTCCGACAAACACCCACCCGCTTGCCTTTCCCCCTTTATTCCTGGTTTCGCCTCACGCTGAGCCATCCCCCCCCTTTATTCTTCACTATTCTTACAACTATAATTTATTACTGAGTTCATCGTTTCATAACGCAAAATAACTGCCAGTTATCGTCTTCAAACCCAAGATCCGGACGCTAAAAATTGATAAAAAGAACTCCAAGTAAGCATCGAACGGATTAAATGTTGATTCGAAGTTATATACAAATATAAATCATAGGGTAAATATGGGGAATACGTCCCCATGGGTTAACCCGCGAGTCACTGCGGGGGGGGGGGGGGTAGCCCCCCTTAGGAATATTAGGAATATCTCAACAAGTAATGCAGATATTGACGCCAAACTTTCAGCACCTTTCCGGGCATCATTTTTACACCTTTGTGCAAAAATGAAGCAATTTCATCAGATTTTTTTCCTCGAGATTTAGTGAATTTAGTGACGTCACTAAACACAATTTTGACACAAAAATCAGCTAAACTTTGCCAGGCCGTACAAATGCCACATTGGAAGCAAAATGCAATAACAAAAACGCTAAAAGGTAGACAATTTTAAGGGCTACAAACCAGCTATCTCGAAATTGCGATTTTTTTTTTACACCCAATTTCTTTTTTAAATGCCCACGAAATCAAATTTTTCAAGGATATTAAAACAACGGAATATATGCCATATAAAGACATATGGGCAACTACCATGCCAAAAATCAAAATGATATCATCTTTTTTGACTGACATGGCATATAAAGTATGGCATATAAAGATTAAAAGTATGGGTAAATCATGACGTCATATTTTAAAATTGCGTTTTTTGCTTTTATTGACCAGATACAGACAAATAAATACCAGCACTGTATTTTTTAATAGATAAAACTGATGTAGAAACATGCTTTTTTCATTTCGATTTATCAATTTATAATTTTGACATTCAGTGATCTGAGCTTGACCTGAACTTAAAACTAACTTCACGTAAATGAAGTCAGGTGGTAAAATGACTATCACTATCGAATTCATCGCATACAAACATACATAAAACATGTGCTGCATGACTTTAGTAGATATTTTGTGTGTAGTGACCTTTTGTGACCTGACCTTGACTTTGATCTTTTCCAACAATCTCACTTTAGCTCATGTGGGATATGTATCATACCTTTGACAGCACTTGTGGTGATTATAGTCGCAATCGAAGGCCATAGATAGCAAGTATTGTCCATAAACTCAAATACCTCGATTTTGACGTTTGACTTGACCGTGACCTGACATGTGACCTTAATTTGAGATTTGTAAGTGTGCGTTAGGTTTATCTCATTGGGCGCTTTCGAATGCCGCCTTGCGCGTCCCGCTGCGATCATTGGT
Organism: Chirona hameri; assembly: GCA_036785665.1. Classification (NCBI taxonomy): domain Eukaryota; kingdom Metazoa; phylum Arthropoda; class Thecostraca; order Balanomorpha; family Balanidae; genus Chirona; species Chirona hameri. The sequence goes on from JAXIVJ010002516.1 coordinate 95,795, forward strand.
TCTGCAGATACCAGGGGGGGGGGGGGGGGGGGGTAAACACCCCCCCTCCCCCAGTGAGTCGTGTTACAGAATATACCTCAGTGACTGCCGGGTTAAACACCCCCCCCCTCCCCCAGTGAGTCATGTTACAAAATATACCTCAGTGACTGCCGGGTTAAACACCCCCCCTCCCCCAGTGAGTCGTGTTACAGAATATACCTCAGTGACTGCCGGGTTAAACACCCCCCCCCCCCTCCCCCAGTGAGTCGTGTTACAGAATATACCTCAGTGACTGCCGGGTTAAACACCCCCCCCCTCCCCCAGTGAGTCATGTTACAGAATATACCTCAGTGACTGCCGGGGTAAACACCCCCCCCCCTCCCCCAGTGAGTCGTGTTACAGAATATACCTCAGTGACTGCCGGGGTAAACACCCCCCCCCCTCCCCCAGTGAGTCGTGTTACAGAATATACCTCAGTGACTGCCGGGGTAAACACCCCCCCCCCTCCCCCAGTGAGTCGTGTTACAGAATATACCTCAGTGACTGCCGGGTTAAACACACCCCCCTCCCCCAGTGAGTCGTGTTACAGAATATACCTCAGTGACTGCCGGGTTAAACACCCCCCCCCCCTCCCCCAGTGAGTCATGTTACAGAATATACCTCAGTGACTGCCGGGTTAAACACCCCCCTCCCCCAGTGAGTCGTGTTACAGAATATACATCAGTGACTGCCGGGTTAAACACACCCCCCCTCCCCCAGTGAGTCATGTTACAGAATATACCTCAGTGACTGCCGGGTTAAACACCCCCCCCCCCTCTCCCCCAGTGAGTCATGTTACAGAATATACCTCAGTGACTGCCGGGTTAAACACCCCCCCCCCCCCAGTGAGTCGTGTTACAGAATATACCTCAGTGACTGCCGCGGTTAAACACCCCCCCCCTCCCCCAGTGAGTCGTGTTACAGAATATACCTCAGTGACTGCCGGGTTAAACACCCCCCCCTTCCCCAGTGAGTCATGTTACAGAATATACCTCAGTGACTGCCGGGTTAAACACCCCCCCCTCCCCCAGTGAGTCGTGTTACAGAATATACCTCAGTGACTGCCGGGTTAAACACACCCCCCCCCCCCCAGTGAGTCGTGTTACAGAATATACCTCAGTGACTGCCGGGTTAAACACCCACCCCCCTCCCCCAGTGAGTCGTGTTACAGAATATACCTCAGTGACTGCCGGGTTAAACACCCCCCCCTCCCCCCAGTGAGTCGTGTTACAGAATATACCTCAGTGACTGCCGGGTTAAACACCCCCCCCCCCCCCCAGTGAGTCATGTTACAGAATATACCTCAGTGACTGCCGGGTTAAACACCCCCCCCCCCTCCCCCAGTGAGTCGTGTTACAGAATATACCTCAGTGACTGCCGGGGTAAACATCCCCCCCCTCCCCAGTGAGTCGTGTTACAGAATATACCTCAGTGACTTCCGGGTTAAACACCCCCCTCCCCCAGTGAGTCGTGTTACAGAATATACCTCAGTGACTGCCGGGTTAAACACCCCCCTCCGACAGTGAGTCGTGTTACAGAATATACCTCAGTGACTGCCGGGTTAAACACACCCCCCCCCCCTCCCCCAGTGAGTCATGTTACAGAATATACCTCAGTGACTGCCGGGTTAAACACACCCCCCCTCCCCCAGTGAGTCGTGTTACAGAATATACCTCAGTGACTGCCGGGTTAAACACACCCCCCCCCTCCCCCAGTGAGTCATGTTACAGAATATACCTCAGTGACTGCCGGGTTAAACACCCCCCCCTCCCCCAGTGAGTCGTGTTACAGAATATACCTCAGTGACTGCCGGTTAAACACACCCCCCCCTCCCCCAGTGAGTCATGTTACAGAATATACCTCAGTGACTGCCGGGTTAAACACCCCCCCCCCCCCCTCCTCCCCCAGTGAGTCATGTTACAGAATATACCTCAGTGACTGCCGGGTTAAACACCCCCCCCCCCCTCCCCCAGTGAGTCGTGTTACAGAATATACCTCAGTGACTGCCGGGTTAAACACCCCCCCCCCCCTCCCCCAGTGAGTCGTGTTACAGAATATACCTCAGTGACTGCCGGGTTAAACACCCCCCCCCCCTCCCCAGTGAGTCATGTTACAGAATATACCTCAGTGACTGCCGGGTTAAACACCCCCCCCCCCCTCCCCCAGTGAGTCGTGTTACAGAATATACCTCAGTGACTGTGCCGGGTTAAACACCCCCCCCCCTCCCCCAGTGAGTCGTGTTACAGAATATACCTCAGTGACTGCCGGGCTAAACACCCCCCCCCCTCCCCCAGTGAGTCGTGTTACAGAATATACCTCAGTGACTGCCGGGTTAAACACCCCCCCCCCTCCCCCAGTGAGTCGTGTTACAGAATATACCTCAGTGACTGCCGGGTTAAACACCCCCCCCCTCCCCCAGTGAGTCGTGTTACAGAATATACCTCAGTGACTGCCGGGTTAAACACCCCCCCCCCTCCCCCAGTGAGTCGTGTTACAGAATATACCTCAGTGACTGCCGGGTTAAACACCCCCCCCCCCTCCCCCAGTGAGTCGTGTTACAGAATATACCTCAGTGACTGCCGGGTTAAACACCCCCCCCCCCCCCTCCCCCAGTGAGTCGATGTTACAGAATATACCCTCAGTGACTGCCGGTTAAACACCCCCCCCCCTCCCCCAGTGAGTCGTGTTACAGAATATACCTCAGTGACTGCCGGGTTAAACACCCCCCCTCCCCCAGTGAGTCATGTTACAGAATATACCTCAGTGACTGCCGGGTTAAACACCCCCCCCCCCTCCCCCAGTGAGTCATGTTACAGAATATACCTCAGTGACTGCCGGGTTAAACACCCCCCCCCCATCCCCCAGTGAGTCGTGTTACAGAATATACCTCAGTGACTGCCGGGTTAAACACCCCCCCCCCTCCCCCAGTGAGTCATGTTACAGAATATACCTCAGTGACTGCTGGGTTAAACACCCCCCCCTCCCCCAGTGAGTCATGTTACAGAATATACCTCAGTGACTGCCGGGTTAAACACCCCCCCTCCCCCAGTGAGTCATGTTACAGAATATACCTCAGTGACTGCCGAGGTTAAACACCCCCCCCCCCTCCCCCAGTGAGTCGTGTTACAGAATATACCTCAGTGACTGCCGGGTTAAACACCCCCCCCTCCCCCCAGTGAGTCATGTTACAGAATATACCTCAGTGACTGCCGGGTTAAACACCCCCCCCCCCCCCCCAGTGAGTCATGTTACAGAATATACCTCAGTGACTGGCGGGTTAAACACCCCCCCCCCCTCCCCCAGTGAGTCGTGTTACAGAATATACCTCAGTGACTGCCGGGTTAAACACCCCCCCTCCCCCAGTGAGTCGTGTTACAGAATATACCTCAGTGACTGCCGGGTTAAACACCACCCCCCTCTCCCCCAGTGTCATGTTACAGAATATACCTCAGTGACTGCCGGGTTAAACACCCCCCCCCCTCCCCCAGTGAGTCGTGTTACAGAATATACCTCAGTGACTGCCGGGTTAAACACACCCCCCCCTCCCCCAGTGAGTCATGTTACAGAATATACCTCAGTGACTGCCGGGTTAAACACCCCCCCCCCCCCCAGTGAGTCGTGTTACAGAATATACCTCAGTGACTGCCGGGTTAAACACACCCCCGCCCTCCCCCAGTGAGTCATGTTACAGAATATACCTCAGTGACTGCCGGGTTAAACACCCCCCCCCCCTCCCCCAGTGAGTCGTGTTACAGAATATACCTCAGTGACTGCCGGGTTAAACACACCCCCCCCTCCCCCAGTGAGTCGTGTTACAGAATATACCTCAGTGACTGCCGGGTTAAACACACCCCCCCCTCCCCCAGTGAGTCATGTTACAGAATATACCTCAGTGACTGCCGGGTTAAACACCCCCCCCCCCCTCCCCCAGTGAGTCGTGTTACAGAATATACCTCAGTGACTGCCGGGTTAAACACCCCCCCTCCCAGTGAGTCGATGTTACAGAATATACCTCAGTGACTGCCGGGTTAAACACCCCCCCCCTCCCCCAGTGAGTCGTGTTACAGAATATACCTCAGTGACTGCCGGGTTAAACACCCCCCCCTCCCCCAGTGAGTCGTGTTACAGAATATACCTCAGTGACTGCCGGGTTAAACACCCCCCCCCCCTCCCCCAGTGAGTCGTGTTACAGAATATACCTCAGTGACTGCCGGGTTAAACACCCCCCCCTCCCCCAGTGAGTCGTGTTACAGAATATACCTCAGTGACTGCCGGGTTAAACACCCCCCCCTCCCCCAGTGAGTCGTGTTACAGAATATAACCTCAGTGACTGCCGGGTTAAACACCCCCCCCTCCCCCAGTGAGTCGTGTTACAGAATATACCTCAGTGACTGCCGGGTTAAACACCCCCCCCCTCCCCAGTGAGTCGTGTTACAGAATATACCTCAGTGACTGCCGGGTTAAACACACACCCCCCTCCCCCAGTGAGTCAGTGTTACAGAATATACCTCAGTGACTGCCGGGGTTAAACACCCCCCCCCCCTCCCCCAGTGAGTCGTGTTACAGAATATACCTCAGTGACTGCCGGGTTAAACACCCCCTCCCCCCTCCCCCAGTGAGTCGTGTTACAGAATATACCTCAGTGACTGCCGGGTTAAACACCCCCCCCTCCCCCAGTGAGTCGTGTTACAGAATATACCTCAGTGACTGCCGGGTTAAACACCCCCCCCCCCCTCCCCCAGTGAGTCGTGTTACAGAATATACCTCAGTGACTGCCGGGGTTAAACACCCCCCCCCCCTCCCCCAGTGAGTCGTGTTACAGAATATACCTCAGTGACTGCCGGGTTAAACACCCCCCCCCCCCTCCCCCAGTGAGTCGTGTTACAGAATATACCTCAGTGACTGCCGGGTTAAGCACCCCCCTCCCCCAGTGAGTCGTGTTACAGAATATACCTCAGTGACTGCCGGGGTTAAACACCCCCCCCCCCCCTCCCCCAGTGAGTCGTGTTACAGAATATACCTCAGTGACTGCCGGGTTAAACATCCCCCCCCTCCCCCAGTGAGTCGTGTTACAGAATATACCTCAGTGACTGCCGGGTTAAACACCCCCCCCCTCCCCCAGTGAGTCGTGTTACAGAATATACCTCAGTGACTGCCGGGGTAAACACCCCCCCCTCCCCCAGTGAGTCATGTTACAGAATATACCTCAGTGACTGCCGGGTTAAACACCCCCCCCCCCTCCCCCAGTGAGTCATGCTACAGAATATACCTCAGTGACTGCCGGGTTAAACACCCCCCCCCCCCTCCCCCAGTGAGTCGTGTTACAGAATATACCTCAGTGACTGCCGGGTTAAACACCCCCCTCCCCCAGTGAGTCGTGTTACAGAATATACCTCAGTGACTGCCGGGGTTAAACACCCCCCCCTCCCCTCCCCCAGTGAGTCGTGTTACAGAATATACCTCAGTGACTGCCGGGTTAAACACCCCCCCCCCCTCCCCCAGTGAGTCATGTTACAGAATATACCTCAGTGACTGCCGGGTTAAACACCCCCCCCCCCTCCCCCAGTGAGTCGTGTTACAGAATATACCTCAGTGACTGCCGGGTTAAACACCCCCCCCCCCCCTCCCCCAGTGAGTCGTGTTACAGAATATACCTCAGTGACTGCCGGGTTAAACACCCCCCCCCCCTCCCCCAGTGAGTCGTGTTACAGAATATACCTCAGTGACTGCCGGGTTAAACACACCCCACACCTCCCCAGTGAGTCGTGTTACAGAATATACCTCAGTGACTGCCGGGTTAAACACCCCCCCCCTCCCCTCCCCCAGTGAGTCGTGTTACAGAATATACCTCAGTGACTGCCGGGTTAAACACCCCCCCCTCCCCCCAGTGAGTCATGTTACAGAATATACCTCAGTGACTGCCGGGTTAAACACCCCCCCCCTCCCCCAGTGAGTCATGTTACAGAATATACCTCAGTGACTGCCGGGTTAAACACCCCCCTCCCCCAGTGAGTCATGTTACAGAATATACCTCAGTGACTGCCGGGTTAAACACCCCCCCCTCCCCCAGTGAGTCGTGTTACAGAATATACCTCAGTGACTGCCGGGTTAAACACCCCCCCCCCCTCCCCCAGTGAGTCATGTTACAGAATATACCTCAGTGACTGCCGGGTTAAACACCCCCCCTCCCCCAGTGAGTCGTGTTACAGAATATACCTCAGTGACTGCCGGGTTAAACACCCCCCCCCTCCCCCAGTGAGTCGTGTTACAGAATATACCTCAGTGACTGCCGGGTTAAACACCCCCCCCCCTCCCCCAGTGAGTCGTGTTACAGAATATACCTCAGTGACTGCCGGGTTAAACACCCTCCCCCCTCCCCCAGTGAGTCGTGTTACAGAATATACCTCAGTGACTGCCGGGTTAAACACCCCCCCCCCCCCTCCCCCAGTGAGTCGTGTTACAGAATATACCTCAGTGACTGCCGGGTTAAACACCCCCCCCCCCCTCCCCCAGTGAGTCATGTTACAGAATATACCTCAGTGACTGCCGGGTTAAACACCCCCCCCCCTCCCCCCAGTGAGTCGTGTTACAGAATATACCTCAGTGACTGCCGGGTTAAACACCCCCCCTCCCCCAGTGAGTCATGTTACAGAATATACCTCAGTGACTGCCGGGTTAAACACACACCCCCCCCCCCTCCCCCAGTGAGTCATGTTACAGAATATACCTCAGTGACTGCCGGGTTAAACACCCCCCTCCCCCAGTGAGTCGTGTTACAGAATATACCTCAGTGACTGCGGTTAAACACACCCCCCCCCTCCCCCAGTGAGTCGTGTTACAGAATATACCTCAGTGACTGCCGGGTTAAACACCCCCCCTCCCCCAGTGAGTCATGTTACAGAATATACCTCAGTGACTGCCGGGTTAAACACACACCCCCCCCCCCTCCCCCAGTGAGTCATGTTACAGAATATACCTCAGTGACTGCCGGGTTAAACACCCCCCCCCCCTCCCCCAGTGAGTCGTGTTACAGAATATACCTCAGTGACTGCCGGGTTAAACACCCCCCCCTCCCCCAGTGAGTCGTGTTACAGAATATACCTCAGTGACTGCCGGGTTAAACACCCCCCCCCCCTCCCCCAGTGAGTCATGTTACAGAATATACCTCAGTGACTGCCGGGTTAAACACCCCCCCCTCCCCCAGTGAGTCAGTGTTACAGAATATACCTCAGTGACTGCCGGGTTAAACACACCCCCCTCCCCCAGTGAGTCATGTTACAGAATATACCTCAGTGACTGCCGGGTTAAACACCCCCCCCTCCCCCAGTGAGTCGTGTTACAGAATATACCTCAGTGACTGCCGGGTTAAACACCCCCCCCCCTCCCCCAGTGAGTCGTGTTACAGAATATACCTCAGTGACTGCCGGGTTAAACACCCCCCCTCCCCCAGTGAGTCATGTTACAGAATATACCTCAGTGACTGCCGGGTTAAAACACCCCCCCTCCCCCAGTGAGTCGTGTTACAGAATATACCCTCAGTGACTGCCGGGTTAAACACCCCCCCCCTCCCCCAGTGAGTCGTGTTACAGAATATACCTCAGTGACTGCCGGGTTAAAACACCCCCCCTCCCCCAGTGAGTCATGTTACAGAATATACCTCAGTGACTGCCGGGTTAAACACCCCCCCCTCCCCCAGTGAGTCGTGTTACAGAATATACCTCAGTGACTGCCGGGTTAAACACCCTCCCCCCTCCCCCCAGTGAGTCGTGTTACAGAATATACCTCAGTGACTGCCGGGTTAAACACCCCCCCTCTCCCCAGTGAGTCGTGTTACAGAATATACCTCAGTGACTGCCGGGTTAAACACCCTCCCCCCTCCCCCAGTGAGTCGTGTTACAGAATATACCTCAGTGACTGCCGGGGTTAAACACCCCCCCCCCCCTCCCCAGTGAGTCGTGTTACAGAATATACCTCAGTGACTGCCGGGTTAAACACCCCCCCTCCCCCCAGTGAGTCGATGTTACAGAATATACCTCAGTGACTGCCGGGTTAAACACCCCCCCCCTCCCCAGTGAGTTCGTGTTACAGAATATACCTCAGTGACTGCCGGGTTAAACACCCCCCCCCCCCTCCCCCAGTGAGTCGTGTTACAGAATATACCTCAGTGACTGCCGGGTTAAACACCCTCCCCCCTCCCCCAGTGAGTCGTGTTACAGAATATACCTCAGTGACTGCCGGGTTAAACACCCCCCCCCCCTCCCCCAGTGAGTCGTGTTACAGAATATACCTCAGTGACTGCCGGGTTAAACACCCTCCCCCCCCTCTCCCCCAGTGAGTCGTGTTACAGAATATACCTCAGTGACTGCCGGGTTAAACACCCACCCCCCTCCTCCCCCAGTGAGTCGTGTTACAGAATATACCTCAGTGACTGCCGGGTTAAACACCCCTCCCCCCCTCCCCCAGTGAGTCGTGTTACAGAATATACCTCAGTGACTGCCGGGTTAAACACCCCCCCCCCCCTCCCCCAGTGAGTCGTGTTACAGAATATACCTCAGTGACTGCCGGGTTAAACACCCCCTCCCCCCTCCCCCAGTGAGTCGTGTTACAGAATATACCTCAGTGACTGCCGGGTTAAACACCCCCCCCCCCCTCCACCAGTGAGTCGTGTTACAGAATATACCTCAGTGACTGCCGGGTTAAACACACCCCCCCCCCCCTCCCACAGTGAGTCAGTGTTACAGAATATACCTCAGTGACTGCCGGGTTAAACACCCCCCCCCCCCTCCCCCAGTGAGTCGTGTTACAGAATATACCTCAGTGACTGCCGGGTTAAACACCCCCCCCCCTCCCCCAGTGAGTCAGTGTTACAGAATATACCTCAGTGACTGCCGGGTTAAACACACCCCCCCCTCCCCCAGTGAGTCGTGTTACAGAATATACCTCAGTGACTGCCGGGTTAAACACCCCCCCCTCCCCCAGTGAGTCATGTTACAGAATATACCTCAGTGACTGCCGGGTTAAACACCCCCCCCCCTCCCCCAGTGAGTCAGTGTTACAGAATATACCTCAGTGACTGCCGGGTTAAACACCCCCCCCCCCCTCCCCCAGTGAGTCGTGTTACAGAATATACCTCAGTGACTGCCGGGTTAAACACACCCCCCCTCCCCCAGTGAGTCGTGTTACAGAATATACCTCAGTGACTGCCGGGTTAAACACCCCCACCCCTCCCCCAGTGAGTCGTGTTACAGAATATACCTCAGTGACTGCCGGGTTAAACACACCCCCCCCCCTCCCCCAGTGAGTCATGTTACAGAATATACCTCAGTGACTGCCGGGTTAAAACACCCCCCCCCCCCCCTCCCCCAGTGAGTCGTGTTACAGAATATACCTCAGTGACTGCCGGGTTAAACACACCCCCTCCCCCCCCTCCCCAGTGAGTCAGTGTTACAGAATATACCTCAGTGACTGCCGGTGTTAAACACCCTCCCCCCCCCCCTCCCCCAGTGAGTCGTGTTACAGAATATACCTCAGTGACTGCCGGGTTAAACACACCCCCCCCCCTCCCCCCAGTGAGTCATGTTACAGAATATACCTCAGTGACTGCCGGGTTAAACACCCCCCCCTCCCCCAGTGAGTCGTGTTACAGAATATACCTCAGTGACTGCCGGGTTAAACACACACCCCCCCCTCCCCCAGTGAGTCGATGTTACAGAATATACCTCAGTGACTGCCGGGTTAAAAACCCCCCCTCTCCCCCAGTGAGTCGTGTTACAGAATATACCTCAGTGACTGCCGGGTTAAACACCCCCCCCCCTCCCCCAGTGAGTCAGTGTTACAGAATATACCCTCAGTGACTGCCCGGGTTAAACACCCCCCCTCCCCCTCCCCCAGTGAGTCGTGTTACAGAATATACCTCAGTGACTGCCGGGATAAACACCCCCCCCCTCCCCCAGTGAGTCGTGTTACAGAATATACCTCAGTGACTGCCGGGTTAAACACCCCCCCCACCCCCCTCCCCCCCAGTGAGTCGTGTTACAGAATATACCTCAGTGACTGCCGGGTTAAACACCCCCCCCTCCCCAGTGAGTCATGTTACAGAACTATACCTCAGTGACTGCCGGGTTAAACACCCCCCCTCCCCAGTGAGTCATGTTACAGAATATACCTCAGTGACTGCCGGGTTAAACACCCCCCCCCCTCCCCCCAGTGAGTCATGTTACAGAATATACCTCAGTGACTGCCGGGTTAAACACCCCCCCCCTCCCCCAGTGAGTCATGTTACAGAATATACCTCAGTGACTGCCGGGTTAAACACCCCCCCCCCTCCCCCAGTGAGTCATGTTACAGAATATACCTCAGTGACTGCCGGGTTAAACACCCCCCCCCCCTCCCCCAGTGAGTCATGTTACAGAATATACCTCAGTGACTGCCGGGTTAAACACCCCCCCCCCCTCCCCCAGTGAGTTATGTTACAGAATATACCTCAGTGACTGCCGGGTTAAACACCCCCCCCCCTCCCCCAGTGAGTCGTGTTACAGAATATACCTCAGTGACTGCCGGGTTAACACACCCCCCCCCCTCCCCCAGTGAGTCATGTTACAGAATATACCTCAGTGACTGCCGGGTTAAACACCCCCCCCCCCCTCCCCCAGTGAGTCATGTTACAGAATATACCTCAGTGACTGCCGGGTTAAACACCCCCCCCCCCTCCCCCCAGTGAGTCATGTTACAGAATATACCTCAGTGACTGCCGGGTTAAACACCCCCCCCCCCTCTCCCCAGTGAGTCATGTTACAGAATATACCTCAGTGACTGCCGGGTTAAACACCCCCCCCCTCCCCCAGTGAGTCATGTTACAGAATATACCTCAGTGACTGCCGGGTTAAACACCCCCCCCCCCCTCCCCCAGTGAGTCGTGTTACAGAATATACCTCAGTGAACTGCCGGGTTAAACACCCCCCCCCCCCCCTCCCCCAGTGAGTCGTGTTACAGAATATACCTCAGTGACTGCCGGGTTAAAACACCCCCCCCCCTCCCCCAGTGAGTCATGTTACAGAATATACCTCAGTGACTGCCGGGTTAAACACCCCCCCCCTCCCCCAGTGAGTCGTTGTTACAGAATATACCTCAGTGACTGCCGGGTTAAACACCCCCCCCCCCCTCCCCCAGTGAGTCGTGTTACAGAGATATACCCTCAGTGACTGCCGGGTTAACACCCCCCCCCCTCCCCAGTGAGTCATGTTACAGAATATACCTCAGTGACTGCCGGGTTAAACACCCCCCCCCCCTCCCCCAGTGAGTCGTGTTACAGAATATACCTCAGTGACTGCCGGGTTAAACACCCCCCCCCCTCCCCCAGTGAGTCATGTTACAGAATATACCTCAGTGACTGCCGGGTTAAACACCCCCCCCCCTCCCCCAGTGAGTCGTGTTACAGAATATACTCAGTGACTGCCGGGTTAAACACCCCCCCCCCCTCCCCCAGTGAGTCATGTTACAGAATATACCTCAGTGACTGCCGGGTTAAACACCCCCCCCCTCCCTCCCCCAGTGAGTCGTGTTACAGAATATACCTCAGTGACTGCCGGGTTAAACACCCCCCCCCCCCTCCCCCAGTGAGTCATGTTACAGAATATACCTCAGTGACTGCCGGGTTAAACACCCCCCCCCCCTCCCCCAGTGAGTCGTGTTACAGAATATACCTCAGTGACTGCCGGGTTAAACACCCCCCCCCCCCTCCCCCAGTGAGTCGTGTTACAGAATATACCTCAGTGACTGCCGGGTTAAACACACCCCCCCCCCTCCCCCAGTGAGTCAGTGTTACAGAATATACCTCAGTGACTGCCGGGTTAAACACCCCCCCCTCCCTCCCCCAGTGAGTCATGTTACAGAATATACCTCAGTGACTGCCGGGTTAAACACCCCCCCTCCCCACCTCCCCCAGTGAGTCGTGTTACAGAATATACCTCAGTGACTGCCTGGGTTAAACACCCCCCCCCCCCCCTCCCCCAGTGAGTCGTGTTACAGAATATACCTCAGTGACTGCCGGTGTTAAAACACCCCCCCCCTCCCTCCCCAGTCAGTGTTACAGAATATACCTCAGTGACTGCCGGGTTAAACACCCCCCCCTCCCCTCACCCCACGTGAGTCGATGTTACAGAATATACCATCAGTGACTGACGGCCGGTTAAACACCCCCCCCTCCCCA